>JAWZYV010014258.1:0-175984 GCA_038373885.1 Cheiracanthium punctorium
TCTAACATAGGAATCCAATCCCGCACTGCTTTTTATTTCGCGGGATTTCGGGTTAAGACTTTTTGATCCCGTGGGATTCATCAATTCCACGAGATTGACATTTCATTCAACTTAAAATTCAATTAAAACTGCCAACAGGAAAAAGTATAAGAAAGTAATGAGATTTTAAGCACTATGGAGTACTAACCTTTATAAGAATAATTAATCTTAATTGATAATTTAGACAATAACTTACAAAAATATGGAAATTATAGTCATAATATTCAGAATAATATACCTAGTTATTTCTTAGTTGCTAGAAAGTAAGAACATAAAAAGGAGAACGCAAAGAGAATATCGTCTTCTAAGACTTGATCAACTTTTCTTAGAGAATGAAAAAGCGCTTTTTAGGCACTTTTTTTTTAACAGAAATATAAAAATTATAGGCACATTAACCCTTTTAATGTATTTTCTTAGTTTCCGGAAAAAGAACGTAAAAAGGAGAACAAGTCTAAAGAATTGTTTCCAATGCCCTTCATATTCAAGCGATAGTTTTGGGGGTGCCAATCTAGGCGGTAGATCTCTCAACAGGAATTGATTCAAAATTAGGAGGCCATTGAAAGTGGAAACGTTTGTTTGCCTACTACCTCGACTCCATAATGAAATGACCAACATCTCCATCTCTCGTAGCGGTCAAACTTACAAGTAGGCCGCTGACCAAGCCCATTAGGAAAAAGAAAACCTTCTGATCTTTTTAATGGTTCGTGGGAGGTTGAAAAGTAAATAAATAACTCGGCTGTTCGAGCCTCGTCAGGGGGAGACCCTCCTGAACCCCCCCCTAATTTTTTAGTTTCGTTATTGCCATATTAAAACGATATTAATTGACTGTCATTTTATCTCTCACCCCTTTATCTTTTTCTTTTATTCTTCCTTTACATTTATTTCATCGACTGGAAGTAGGAGGGTTTCCTGATCTTTCCTTCCAATTGCACACGTGGGTCGATGATAACTGTAGTAACATATATAATTTTTAGAATCTATCTTAACACATCAAAAATTTTGCTTTTCGTTATTTGATATTGTTTAGGTGAGAGAGTAGGGTTGCTGTATTTCGCCTGGTAACCCTATTGGCGAGTCATCGAGAGTGGATAAGAATAACAGACTGTTAGGCTTAATTCCTGATCTTTCCTTCCAATTGCAAACGTGGGTCGATGATAACTGAAGTAACTTATATAATTTTTAATACGTATCTTAACACATCAAAAATTTTGCTTTTCGTTATTTGATATTGTTGAGAGAGCTTTAGGTGAGTAGGGTTGCTGTATTTCGCCTGGTAACCCTATTGGCGAGTCATCCAGAGTGGATAAGAATACCAGGCTGTTAGGCTTATGTTTAAAATTAGTCTTTCTAATTCCACTTTCACATTCGCTAGCTCAGTGCCTGATGCGTTTACAAGTTATTCTTGATGCATCCTTAATTTTATGAGTCCATGTTTTATGTTTCCATGTTACGTAATTACTTTATTCAGATTTTCAATTCGCCAAGTTGAGGATGAATGATGCAGCCGTGAAACGAACGTTAAAAACCAGCAAGTAAATGAAGTAATCCATCTGGTCTCCATAACCTTTTAGAAATGTAAGCAGATTTATGGCACAAACATAGTAAGCGTGGGATTTTAACATAACATTTACTTTATTAAATTAGAACGGAAGAAACAGGCACATCACATAACATGGTAACATCAAGAAGGAAAATTGGTTGGTTGGTTTGGGGACATGTGCTTCATCCTAGCGGGACGGCTTCGTCCCAGCCAAACAAGGAAAACAGAAGAGGTATTACTATCCCTACCTCGGGGCTTCTAATAATTCCAGGGACCATATCACATCCATATCGCCAACGAGCATATTTCATACAACAGACAAGAGGCCAAAAACCAGGCTAGAACTAAAATAAAAAAGGACCCTGAGCTACCCGGGTGACTCCCGGGTTCAAGAATTGTGTCAGTGATGAAGAAGACAGCATGAAGTCATGCATAAGAAATGAGAGAGGCGGAACCTCTCATATAAAAACTCAAACCCGTCGACTTCAAACTCAGAAGCCGACAGCGGCAGAAGAGAAGCGGGCGAAAGCCCTTCAAAGCTTTCCTACTAGAAGTCGCTTTCCCCATAATTAGGGAATAATCGGCGGAGCTGGGGATGTTAAGGTCGTTGAACAACTGATTCCGTTCCGAAGAGAGGCGAACGCAGGACAGTAGCAAGTGGTCAGGTGTTTCATGGGTAAAGCAAGTCGTACAGAGTGGGGAGTCCACCATCTTCATTTGAAAAAGTTTACGCCGCGTAAGGAGGGTTTTAGTCCGCCACCTAGCTATCAGAGTATCGAGTAGCCTAGAATTTAACCATTTGCAGTACGTGCGGTCCGTAGAGAGGTGCTCAAAGTTGTGACTGTAGTCGCTGTTTATCCAGGCATAATCAGTCTCCACCCGACAGTTAGTGCGTACGTGAGACATAATATCCTCGGGGGATATCTTATTTAGGCTGGCGCAGTTATAGGGGCCGTTACGAGCCAGACTGTCAGCCTGCTCATTCGGAGGGATACCTTTGTGCCCAGGGCACCACACCAGGGAAAATACCTTGTCATTTTTCCCGTTGTATAGACAATTATATAACCAGAGGATAACCTTCGGGGATCGCAGAGAAGCAGATCTGAGAGCCTCCAGAACAGACATACTGTCGGTAAGGATAACATATTTGCCCCCAGAACTAGCGAGGCGAGTAACAGCCACGCAGATAGCGAGGGCCTCAGCAGTGAAGACAGAGTCCACATTAGGAACTAAATAGGCTTCTGACAGGCCCGCCGGGTAGCATAATAACTACCTTTACTCTCTGTTGGGAACGGGGGAACTTGAAGCCTTCTTATTGGCTGCTTTCTCAGAGCATCTTAAAATTTCAATATATGTGGTGGTGCCATCTATATTTTTATTGTTAAACTCATGACTGCCTCGCCTTAATTAAATTAACAGCATAAAAAACATCAGAATAATTTGTTTTGGTGTATATTTAATTTAAAAAAGAAATTCCTCCCATTTAACAGCATTCCTTTAAACATATTTTTCTTTAGTTAATTTGTTCTCTCTCTTAATCAGATACTCAAATGTTATGAATATTAAATACTACTAATTTTAAATGACAAAAATTGAACCCTGTTTTTTAAAGGAAATAAAGTTTAACAATGCCTACATATGTGTGACAAGAATATTCTAAGGATAGAGCATCTTTTTTTTTTTTTTTTTTTTTTTAATTATAGCAAAGAAAAGTACTAGGTATTACTATAAAATGAAATTCATTTTTCATTGTAAGAAAGATACAGTTACCTTTTAGAATGACAATATTTTTATCAAAAGAGTATTCTGAATGATAAATTCAACATAATAGGATATATAAGAGGATTTTGTTAAATTTTAAATTTGTTTGTTTGATTAAAGATTTTGTTAAGTGATAATATTTTAAAACCTCAAATATTAGAAAAGTATATTATAAATTGATACAAATGCATTTATAATATACTTTTCTTTAAAAAAATATTTAGAAATTTAAATGTTTTTAGAAATTAGAAAAGTATTTTTTTAATGCTACTATATTCATAGAAAAATATGCGAAACAAAAAATTTCCTTGAACTGGTAAATACACTTACCTATGTATTTAGAATACTCTAATATAAACAATAAATTTCTCATTCAATATTTATTGCTGTAGTTTTTGAGGATACACAATTCTCAGTTAATTCTCTATAAGGCATTTCTTAAAATTATTCACATATATAGAGAGAGACATATTATAGAATAAAACTTTATTAGCTTATAAACTTTCATTTATTTCTTGCTAGTTTTACATGTACGGTCACTTTTATGAATTGAATCTTTTTCACTGATGAAACAAAAAATTTTAATAGATAAAAATATTTTTCAATTCCAAGAATTATTTCATTATGTAACTTTTTCAACAAAACTATTAGTACTTAATAAAAGTTCTTAATTTTCCTCCTTCACAAAGCATCTTTTTTTTATTTTTATTTTAATGGTTGGTTGCGTTTCAAATGCTCCCAACTTTCTTATAATTGTTGAATATAAACCCCAGAACTTAGAAAGAGAAAGTAAATAACACAGAAATTCTTTTAATTTTATTTTCAGATTCAGACACGTTAAGATAGAAAGAATTATTTGGGGATGGTAGTATTCGAATAATTTTTCATATGTATTCTTTTCCTTTAATATCCAAAAATTATAAATTAAATTTTTGAGGTTACAATTGAATAATAAGAAATGCAAGAAATATGGAAAATAAGTAAAATTATATCTTTAATATATATGTATTGTACAAAAAATTACAATTTAATGCAGTTTTGCATTTGGTTGATTCCTTTTTATATTTACAGAAAGTGAATGTTTCCTTTTTTTGCTGGGAAGTTTTTTTTCTGGAAAAACAGACATTGAAACAACTGATAAACTACATAAGAATAAGCTAATAAGATTATATCGAGCGCTGGGCTAAGAACAAGGTTAAAATAACGAAGGAGTGGTAAGGCATCATGACGTCATGCATCAATCTGAGATAGCAGCCAATCAGAAGGCTTCAATATCCCCCGTTTCCAACAGAGAGTAAAGGTAGTTAATATGCCGCCGGGTAAGCTACTGCAGCGACGGACGTTTTCACTGTGTCTTTGGACGCATCCGTAGCAATTACAATTGTGTCATTGTCCAGGCAATCGTACCACTCGTTCCAGGCGCCCACCACCATGTTTTGCGGGATATCATGGTTTTGAAAGAGCAGCCCCTTGGTAATAATTTCAAAATTTAGAGGGACCCCAGGGGGAGGAGGCCAGGAGAATCTTAAAATGTGGGAGATATCTATATTAAAAAAGTCTAAAAGATCAAGCATAGGCTGGTGCCAGATAGGTTTAGCATTGGGAGCCAGGTGCAAAGACCTTAATTTATCGCAAATTATATGCCCGGGAGAAAGTGCAAGTTGCCGAATGATGAATTTCTTCGTTAGGTAGGAAAGGCGGGCAGCCATGGAGGAGGCCCCAGCCTCCCTCCTGAGAATGGGGATGGGGGTCCATTTCGGGAGTCCAGTCGCCACGCGGAGCGCAGCGTTGTAGATGACTTCCAAGGTGTTAATCACAGAGGGAGGGACGTTGAGAAAAAGGGGGCTGGCGTATTCTAGAAGACTTCTAATTATGGCATTAACTATACAGAGCATGTGGTTACTATTCGCGCCACGAGAGGTGCTAGCGATAGCCTTAAGGTAATTGAGCCTTTTGAACGCTTTAGCACGCAGATACGAGAAATGGTGGTTAAAGGACAGGTTTCTACTCAGCCAAATACCCAGAAATCTAGCCGTGGTATTCCAAGGTATTTCTTGACCCAAGACTTCGAGCGGAGGGCCGGGATCGCGTTTCCGAGAGAAGTTTAACGCAACGCATTTACCTTGAGAGATTTTAAGCTCATTTGCATTGCACCATTGGGTAATCCTGTTGAGCGCTGTTTGCAACTTTCTACGAACTCTGTTTTCATCAGGACCATTTGCATAAACAACGATGTCGTCCGCGTAAACATTCAACCGGACCCCATCCTCGACGACTTCGAAGATATCACTTAAGTACAGCATAAAGAGGAAGGGAGAAAGAACGCTCCCCTGAGGGACGCCCTGAGAGCAAGGTCTCTGATGCGACATAGTTAATTTTCACCGCACTTGAATCCTACGGTTGCTCAGAAACAAGGCGATCCAGCGACCGATTTTCCCTCTAATGCCCATACTGGCCATTTTATGGATGAGCCCATCAATCCAGACGCTATCATATGCTGCTTTGATATCGAGGCTGAGAACCATAATGAATTCCCGGGCAGCTCGAGCAACATGTATGTCATTTACCAAGTTGCAGAGGGCAGTGGTACAATCACGGGAAGGCATGAACCCAAAATGGGTGGGCTGAAACAGGTTTCGAGAGCCAGCCCAAATCACCAAACGACGAAGCAGTATTCTTTCGAACACCTTTGCACACACTGAGGTTAAGGTGATAGGTCTATAGGACCCAGTTAAATGAGCGGGTTTTCCAGGTTTTCGAACAGGGATAATTGTACCCAGATTCCAAGAGTCGGGCACCTCACTATTTTCCAGGAGAGAGTTGAACAGGTCCAAAAAGATGTCTTTGCTTGCGGAGGAGAGGCCTTTTAGCAGTTTTGCAGAGATTCCGTCATGCCCGGGGGTTGTGTTCCGAGTTTTACTCAACGCGGTATCCAGTTCATTCAGCGTGAAAGGGGTGTCCAGAACAGGATCCCCTTCACTAAGTTCATACGGAAGAGGCCGATGGGCCTCATAATTACTAAATTCGTTTAGGAAGGCCTGGGCCTGGTCAGCGCTGGCCGCAATAGGATGCGGACTCCTGAGAACATTATCTCCCTGCGGAGACTCTCTACGAGAAAGCCCCTACAATATCTTAAAGATGTGGCCACTAGAGCAGCTATTTCGGCACAAGGAGTCCCAGTAACATCTGGAAGTGACTTTTATATGTTTGCGGAGCCTAGCCGCGGCCTGCTTGTGTTTTTTCCAAAAGTCAATGGAGCAGTGAGCGCGGGCAAGCCTGCGGAACCTCCTCTTTTGGCCAAGAAGGTACCGACACGTAGCATCCCACCAAGGGGGGTAAGACGGGCGCCGAGCACCTAACTTATACTTGTTTTCCGACATCGCCTGTTGACTTTGCTGGAGGAGCGCACTATAGGACGAGGGGTAATTAGTTTGAAGAAGAGAGTCCAGATCCTTGCTAGCATTAGCCCACTTCACCGCCGTTTTCGAGGAAGACACTGAGGGCTCACATCCACGAGTCCTCACAGACACGATGACAGGATGGTGGTCCGAATCAAAGGTGTCCGGATGGACGTAGTATGACATACTTTGGTGTAACTCAGGGGAGACCATAGTGAGATCAAGGAGGGAAGGGGGGTGACCAGCCACTGTGCGCGTCGGGCAATCAGTATTCAGAATGCATACGTGCTGATTGGTAACCCAGTCAAAGAGACGACGTACATTCCAATTGATGGGAGGAAGGCAGTTCAGGATGTTCAAGTTAAAATCCCCTAAAATGATAAAGGGATGGTCAATGGAGCTAATAATCTCATCATACCACCCTTCGTTAAAATTACCCGAAGGTGCGTAGACGTTGATTATAGTGACCCAACGGTTCACAGCAAACACTTTGACACCAAGAGTCTCAGAGTCATCAGGACCCTGGGGGAGAGAAATTTGGTACGAAGCATACTTGGAGTGGACAGCAGTGAGCAAACCACCCCCTCTGCCAGCAGGTCTATCTTTTCTATAAATGATCATATTCGATAGGGCGAAAATAGAGGTGTCGTTGAGAAAAGTTTCCTGAAGACAGATAATATCCGAGTTAACAAAGGGGACGATACGAAGCCAGTGGCCGTTTTGACGAAGAGAACGACAATTCCAATGCACTAAATTGAAACCGCTGAACGCAACGTAAAACAAACGGAAAGGAGCAAAGAGCACAAAACCGGGCACTGGCAAAAAGCCAAGGCAAACCACTGAGCCAGCTAACTTCCCGAAGTGGGAGGCTGGCCAGTGTTACCAAAGTTAAGTGGCATAGGCGGAGTAATAGACGCTTCTTCACAGTGGAAATCCATGACTAAAGACTCACTTACAGGGGTACTCATAGGAGGGGGAAGGCGCTGTTTTTTCTTACGAAGGGTTACCTGATTTTTATCCGGGAGATTTTCTTGGAGACCCTCAACAGCTTGTTTAACGGTATTAGCGACCGTTTCCATGATGCTATTGAAAGCTTGTAGCTGGACTTCCAGGAGCTTCTGGAACATGCTAGTCATATTTTCAGAAAACGTCTGTAGTGTGTTTTGTAGGTCTGATTTGGTAACATAATCCGAAGAGGGGGTGCTTGTATTTGGCTTCATGGCCGTGACAGAAGCGTAGCTTGGGGAGCTGGAGTTTCCCTCGCTCTCACGATATAACCGACGAGCTTCAGCTATAGTTAGGTGATTCGCGCATTTGAATTTTAACAGGCGGGCTTCTCTGATATAATGAGGACAAGTTTTGTCGTGTCGCATGGTCCCCTCTACAATTACTGCACTTCACGGTCTCTGAAGTGCACGGACCGTCATGTGTGTTTGAGCAGTGGCCACAAACCCGGGGGTTGCGGCAAGCTTTAGACCCATGATTATATCTGTGGCAATTGAAACACGCTCTAGGTTTGTCTGTGAATAAAGTAATTCTGTGTAACATATACCACAGTTTGACATCACGGGGGAGGGAGGTTCCCAATTTAGTTACGAGAACGGTTCTTGTCGGGGTGTAAACGTCATTTTTTTTTTAAACCTGCGAACTTCTAGCACTTCAATGCCAGTAGTCGACAGCTCTTCGGCTATCTCTTTGCAAGTTATTTCCGGGTCCACGTTATGTAATAGAAATCTGGTGGTGATAGTTTCTTTCTGTATGTATGTGTTAACCGGCGTGTTTAACAGAATTTTCATACCAAGGATCTTCTGGGCCACCTCGGCAGATTTTGTTGTTATAATAACCTTTCCCATCCTAGTCAATCTAAGATAGTCAATATCAGAGCTATTAGCCACACATTTAGAGATATCCGCTTTAAGCATTTTTGGGTGTTTGGAAGGAATTTTTCCCTCCTTCGCCTCAATTATTAGCGAAACTGAATCAATGCCGTCATTGACGGGCACAGAAAACCATTCCGATAAACTATTTTCATTCTCAAAAAGGTGGGGGGAGGATGCCGTGTCATCCATCTTGTTTACCTCGGTCCTTTGCGTATTCAAACCATTACTTACGACACCATTATTGGGAACCAAAGGCAGAGGGTTGATTCCCTCCAGCCTTAGAAAGGAAAGTCAAAGAAAAATTCACTCAAAAACGAAACACCAACTGAAACACAAACACAGGAGTTGCCCACCGGCACCTTGCCTGAGAACTTATGAATACTAAATTACAAAGCCTACACAGCACAAAATTCAACCAGAAACAAGAAATCTCAACTTACCCTACCCGGGAAAGCTAACAACTTAACTAAGAACCTAAGTACCAAAAGATTCGCCGGAGTCTACCAAACCAACCACCTAACGCCAACTCAACACCAAGAAGGAAAAAAAATTATAGAAGAAGTAAAAAGAATAAGTGCGCGAGAACAGTTACAGTTAAGTACAGTGTGATTAGCAAATAAGCCCTGATTTCAAAATTAAATATCTCTACAACAAAGATCGATAGAATTATTCGGTAAACTGTAATTTATTAGAAAAACTGTAAAAATGGTGCACAAAAGTTTAGAAAATTTAGTTACGGAAATCGTCAACAGATGGCGCTCTAATCGTAATGACCTACCAATAACCTTTAACTTCGAAGTCTAAAGCCATCAGTGCGACTGTTGGACAGTGAAAAGAGACTAGCGTAGAAAGTGTAATAATGTATTCCATTGAAGAACGTGTATTTTTGGTGCTAGAATTTCACCGATTACAACACAGTCCTACGGCAGTTGCAAGACGTGATGTCAAATTTCACTATTCGTTTACGCCACCTCATTGTTTCGAGCGGTGAACACTTTGAAAAAATTGTATTCTGATTGCAAAGACTGCTTCACTTTATTGTTTTTTTTTTTGTTTTTTTTAAGACTCCTTTTAGAGAAAGGGTTTTCAGCGCAGAGCGCCATCTGTTGACAATTTTCGTAACTAAATTTTCTAAACTTTTATGCACCATTTTTACAGTTTTTCTAATAAACGTACAGTTTACAGCATAATTCTATCGATCTTTGTTGTAGAGATATTTGATTTTGAAATCAGGGCTTATTCGCTCATTACCCTGTAGATGTATGTTTATTGAGGGATTCTGAATTCAGGAGGATAAGACATTGCACAGTAAAAACATAAACAATTCAATACTCAACAATTTTCTTAAGCTGTTGAAACTTTTATTATTGTATGTTATCTATAGAAAAATACATTGATGCATATTCTACAGCTTACGAAATATTGGAACAATAGATTAAAGCTGTTATGAGTTAATAATATTTAAATATATGTAAAATACTCAATATATGTATGTCGCATACTTTTATGTCGCATTTTTGGGACACATTTATCGGACAATTTTCAATAAAGGGGGTGAGATGGGACGCGAACCCGGGACCTTTACACTTCACCCTTCTACCATTTCCAGTGACATAACAACTGTGCCATGGTGAGGCGCCAGTATTGGTGGTAGCACCGAATTCTGGGTCGCGGATATTGATCCGAAGAATTTGACTATCCGTGAGTGAGTGATATCCGTGACTGATTCTCTCCGATAACATCGTGGTAGGGCCCCAGCACCAGTATTGGGACTGCAGACCCAAAATGGTAGACATTGAAGTCAGGACAGATTTTACGTTCACGAGCACCCTTTAGAATACTCGGCGTATTTCCTCCACAAATACGCTTGTTATCGATTGAATTGCATGTGCACTACGAACAGTTCGAGAAATAAAAAAATAATCTACCCCGAATACGCAAACAAAATTTCTTTTTTCCTAGAGATAGCGTACTTAGCCAGTGAAAAGAAATGCAAAACTGTTTATTCATGCTTTTTCGATTCTCAGATTAAAAATAGCTTAAGGACATTTCCTAATAAAATGTAATCTGTTTTTCTTCATACTTCATACTTTGACATCTATGTATGATTAAAATTTCATACACGAACATTTTGAATAAAGCAGCTGTATCGTCTTTGTATAAAAAGTAAATTAAAATAAAACTCTCGGGTGGACCAAGTAGATACTACAGCAATTTTAAAATAATGCCGTAGATTTTATTAAAATAGATATTTGGCCCTCATTCATCAAATTTTCAATGGTTTCCGTCGTTTAAAATATTAACATTTGTAAATATTTGTTTTCACAAAAAGTTTATTAGTGTGAAATTTATTTCACGGAATACTAACATGGTGAAAAGGTTTTTTGCATAAAATCCCCAGAAATTCTTATCTTCAGACTATTTATGTCGGAAATGATAAATATGCGTTGAATGATACATGCGTTAATAAACATAATTATAAGCACTCAATTGATAATGATGTAGATCAGGTGTTTACAATATTTTATTAAGCTGTGCCCTAATTATTTTAATCATTTAAATGTTGAAGAAGAAAGAATATGGTTGTTTGAAGTGATATTTTTTAATAGAATTTTAGCCAATTTTTTACTACTTATAGTTTCCTTAGAATACATTAGTATTCGAAGTTGTTAACTTCCAGAAAAACTAAAATTCCCTTTAAAAGGTTTTAAAAAACATTATTTTTGAAGAGAAACGGAAAGAGCTCGCCTTTCCCCTGTTCACTTTCTGGTTACGCAACTTTTTTTTAAAAGTTATTAATACTATGTAACTTTTATTTAAAATTTATTGATTATATTGACACAGAAAGAATTGTTTTACAAGCATTAAAAAATGCTCACACATCACTGTCTACTGGTGGTAATTTAATGTCAATGTTTAGCATTGTTTCTGTTTGAATCTATCGATATGTATATAGGGTGGCTATAATTAAAGTAGAGGTGTTTAGATCCCAATTGTGAGAAAATTGTTGGTCCAAACCGAACCAAAATTGTAGTAAATACTAATTAAACCACAGGGTTTATTTAAAAAAAAATATATGTATACATGAAGCTCGTATTTGCGCCACCAGAAGCCAAAAGGTCCATTTTTGGAGTAAAATGTGCATAGAAAGAAGAGAAAGTCAACATTGTACCAAGAGAATGTGGATAATTTAGCCACTTTGAAGGATCGAATAATATTGCACTTCAAGCAAAGCAATGGAGATCTGCTGCATTCTGCGGCAAGGAATGCTGGTCAAAGAGTGCAATTTTTGGAATATATCCAAGGAAAACATATTGTACCACATATTTCAATGATGCCAATGTACTAGTAAATGTTAACTGTCTGTATTTTTTATGCCACTTTTACTCAAAGGGACCTTTCTGCACCACTTTTGCCTCTGGTGGCGAAAATCCGAAGTATTTTTTTTAATCAAAATCCCCATTGTCTAATTAGTACTTTTTGCAAATTTGGTTCAGTTTGACTCGACAATTTTCTCGCTATCGGACTATAAACATCTCTACTTTAACTATGGCCACCCTGTGCATTGTTTTATTTAGTTGTTTTGCAGTAGCATATCTGTACACTCTTTAATTTGAAGCTTCTGAAAGATGCATTTTGGGTATCATTTTTATGTGCATTAACTTTCGTTGAAGAACAGAACAAATAATGCAAGAAGAGTTTGTTTAACCTTTTACACGAAGAAATCCACTTAATTCTTCATGTATTGGCACAAACATCCCTCTTCCTGAGTAAATGAGCATGCTCGTGAAATTGATATGTCTTCTAATAATGCCGCAAACATATTACGTTTCACAGATGAGTGGAGAGCTGATTTTCGCACATTCTAAATTAATGATATGTATCTGGGCCATGAGTGGTAATAATTAGTAGGACAATTAGAAACTAACTCACAAAGCGTAAACAGATGAGGGAGTTTCCAATGTTACCATATCAGTTCTATTGTTACAGGGACAGATACTTCACAGTAGTGTGACATAATCTACTGAAACCTATTGAAAAGGTTAAACTGCTTTCGATATTGAACATAAACTTTCATGATCTGAGTCAGCTACCACAGCAACAGCAAGTTATTTAGATAAGAAAGGTAGCAGCTTTAAAATATAATTATAAAAAAATCGGATACATATATTTTGTTTCCGGATATTAACCAGTATTTTTTATATAAAATTTATTCGAAGTAGGGTCGTTTATTAAATTGAATTGACACACTGAAAGGAAATTTATTGAATTAACAAAAATTGTGTTAAATGGACAAACTTATCTGGTTGAATTAACGCCAAAAAACTTTTTGTTAAATTAACAAAATAATTTTGTTAAAATAATTTGGCTATTTCAACAGAACATTTTGTTAATTTACGTAAACAATTTGGTTAAAATAAATAAAAGTTTTGTTAATATAACTGAACTATTTTTGAACTATTTTTTAATTTTTTAAACGGTATTTGGTTAAAATCAGCTATATTATTCGGTTGAATCAACAAAACTTTTTTTAAATCAACAAAACTATCCGGTTGAAATAGCACCAACGACATTTTTGTAAAATTAACAAGACAATTTTTAAAATTATTTGGTTATTTCAATTAAGCCTTTTTGGCAATTTAACCAAACAATTTGGTTAAAGTTAAAAAAGAAAACATTTTTTTTATTTTAACCAAGCTGTTTGTTTAAATATTTTATTTGGTTAAAATCAGCCAAATTATTTGTTTGAATAAAGAAAATTTCTTTGTTCATGGATCGTATAACAACATTCTTTTGTTGATTTTACTATTTTTTTTTTTTTTTCGTAACTTCTGAAACCAATGGCTGAAAGTTTCAAAGGTAAGAAAATTAATATATTTATTCATCAAAATTTGCATTTTTATTTTAGGGTTTTTATATGTTTACAATTTTAATTTGAAGAAATTCACGTCACTTTCTTTATTGTTGTTGTTTATAAGAAAGACAGTCAAAATAACTCATCGGTTCATGATAAAATAACATGTATCTTTAATACTAAATAATACCCAAGATTGCAGTTTAATTAAAAAAAGTAGTAAACAAAGCTTTCATCTTAATGTTAACTTTTACTAGAGTTGTCTCGTTTTCATTGAATATGTGGACATACATCAAATTTGTAACTTTGGCGTGCAGTTTCAGTTTCAGATTTAGATTTGATATTATAAGTAAAATCTGATTCTTACAATCGATAATGAGAATAAAATATTTCGGTTTTCAACAACGTCATATAATAATGCTTAATCTTATCTGACAGCAACTCAAGTATTCAAATTCTACAAAATAATATAACTACAAATAAAATAGCTCATAAAAGTTTAGTTCTCTTTACAAAAATACCTAAAACAGTAAGATTTAAATGGATAAAAGCACACTCTGTGATTATCGGAAACGAGCTAGCAGACGGATTTGCAAAGAAAGCAGCTATCTACGATAGTAATTTTATGACTAAAAACAAAAATGGTAGTCACCTCCAAGAAATAGAAAGCGTTTCACTTCCAAGCCCACTATATTATCTAAAATAGATATTAAAAAAGGACAAATTAGAAAAATGGAAAATATCCTGGGACACAGATGTTACAGGCAGGTATACTTACCAATACTTCAAAAAACCATCAGAGGATTTTCTTTTAGATCACATCAACCTTTACCCTTTTTTTTACCAATCATGGTCCATTCCCAGAATATTTTTAAAAATAAACAGAGCCTGCTCCGATCTTTGTAAATGCGAGATGCAAGGAAATTCATTACATTATTTCACTAATTGTACATTATTAAAGTGATACAGAGTTTTAAAATCACCTTCAAAAAGTAATGAGCAGTGGGCCGCATAAGTATTAAAAAACTTATGCAACAAAACAATAAAAGGGATTGAAGAACTACAAAATAATCAACCCAAGTATATTCATCCGATTGAAATAAGACCGCATACACCAGAAAGCGATTCAGATTAAATAAATACAAGAATTTCAGTTGATAAAAACCACGTAAAAACTCTAAATAGAAGAATTTTTTAAAATTATGGATTTATTTGCATTATTTCCTGACATAGAAATTCTGTTGCTGCTCTTCTTTCGTTAGAATTAAAAAAAAAAAAAAAAACACTTCTCATATCCAAGCCTAAATCTATTTTTCAGAACATTATTATATGTATATGCATGCTTTCAAAATTAAAAAAAAAAAAACATTATTTCTGAAGCAAAATTTTGAATACTAGATGTATTTATTTACGTTTAAATTTTTCTAAATTACTTTAAAAGTTTATCATTCTCAAGCCTATTGTTTACTTTTGGATATTTATTTACTTTTTTTCAACATTCAAAAAAAAAAAAAAAAAGAAAAAGAAACGTGTATATGTGGTCTAATGTTACTAAGAACAATACTGCGAGCAATTGCAAACCATTGTAAATTAACTGCTTTTATATTGTATAACACTGATGTATTTTACCAATTGTAATCCAAAAATTTTGCTGTAAAAAAGAATGAAAATGAGGGAAACCGCTGCTTGCTGGACCTGAGCCTGGGGCTATGGTTCAGCAGGACAGTAGGACACTTCGGGAACTAAAACAGGCTTTAAGCCAAATAGGTAGACCGTTCCTGAAGGTAGTATCCTATCTATAGTATCCTCTTTCTCACCCCCCCCTCCCCCGTCTAATCCCCCTTCCATCTGCCAGTCTTCAGTCTCGGAAAGGGTGTTTAGATAATCGCAGCGCAGAAAATTAGTTTACTTACACTCTAACCTACTTTTTTTCCCCACTTTAATATTTCAGATCCTAAATAGTGACTATAAAAATTTCAATAAAAATTCAGAGATGTTTTATCAAAACACGTACGTAATTCTAGTTGTTTTAACAAATTTGCCTAATGGCCAAAACATGGGTTGATTTAAACAAATCTTTATAAAAACACTAAAATAAAATGTAAATTTTAATAAATATATAAAGTAATTAAACTTACCTTTGAAACTTTCAATTAACTAAAAAAAATCCAAATGAATAGTTTTGTGTTTGATATCCCTCATTAAATGCATTTGCAGATATTAGTGTAAATACTTTGTTTTCGTCTAATGAACAGAGTTCGGAAAAATTCGGTAACCCAGGCGACTAAAAAGTATCCCTTGCGGCTAGCTTTTACTTTCATTAATATATTTAAATATGTATATGATACTTAAAAATTTTGGCTGGCTCCTAAGATTTTACAACTTTTGTCAATTCTTGTTAGTAAACATGGACGTTCTCTTCTCGCCTTCTGTCTTACGCTGCCCTGCGCATGTCCTTGACACATGCGTAAGTTGACTGTTCAATAATTTCAAATGCCATTGGCTCTGAGTTTTAACAAAAAGGCTTTGTTGATTCAAAGGCTTTTGTTAAGTCTATTTGCTTGAATCAAACAAACTATTGTTGAATCAACAAAATGAAGTTACTAAACTGTTCAACCCAAGATGTTCAGTTAAATTCAACAAAACACTTTCTAACGAGCGTGTTTATGGCTCAAGTAACGAAATTATTTTGTTGAAGTAAACAAATTATTTTGTTGATTTTAGTATGTAAACTTCTTTAACCAAGTTTTTAAACCAACTTTTAACCAAGTGTTTAAAAGTTTCAGAGGTAAGTCAATTCATTTAATCAACATAATTTATATTTTTATTCAAGTGTTCTTATATATCTTAATTGCAAAGTAAAATTCACCGTCTTGTTCATTTTATTTTTTGTTCTCTCCATAAAATAAACATTTTAAGGCATTCAGAATATCCAAAACTCATGATGACTCTGCTTTCTATTAATTGGGTCAATATTTATCACCAGACCGTGGATTATACGCAATCGCATATTTGCATATGCAAATGCATATTTCTGGTGTTTTGATGATTTTGCATAAAACGACGCATTTTCTCTGTTGGATGCATATTTCAATCACTTTGTATTTGTAACTTTTTTATCTTTCTTTCAGTATTTTTTTTTTCTTTAACGAGGGGCCAAGGCCCCCTAGACTCGCTACGCTCGTATTTCGTATGAGGCATCTATAAAGACCTATTTGGCCCCTAAAAAGACTTATTCGCAAAAAAGACATAATTTCAACAAACAAACCCCAAACGTGTGATAAGATAGAATGTTACCGAGCTACACATTGCTTGGTTCTTGCATGTTGCTTGGAACATAAAAATTTAAACCTCGCATCATTTGTAATTATGTGAAACCCGTATTGCGTATTAGCCAATTATGGAGAATCTATCTATATATTATAATATTAAAATGCTAAGGCAGCTAACGCCAGATTCTTGAAGACGTTTCTGATACAGTTTGACCATGCGCTGTGACCATAATACTCTCCTCGACCAATCAGTAACCAGAATAAAAACCTGTCTTCACACATAAGTAGAGCATTTCATAAGTTATTACGTCATTTTCACGTCAAATTAAAAAGCATGAAAAAGAATTAAGTCGAAATGTATTTCTTAAAGTTCATAAATTTTAAAATTGCTAATACGACCGCGTGGATAACAGGAGTTTAAGATTTCAGGGGGATGCGTTTTTCCGAAATAATATAAATAGCTGTATTCATTTGGCAGTTTTCTTCTGAAAGCATCAATTTGATGATGTCGGATGTTGAATTAATTGAGCACAATCACCAATCACTTTCGCCCCCACTTTCTCCAACCTAAAATATCGCCGCACTTTGGCGAGTTTCACAGTCATGGGTTTGAGGAGTTATGCGTAAGTTTCAAAGCTCCCAAAAGAACTAGATGAAAATGAATAAATTGTGAAAAAATGAATAAATGAATAAATGAATAAATGAACAAATGAATTGAAAATGAATAAATGAAAAAATAGTGATAAATGCGCCAGCTAAAGAATTTGAAGACCCTTAATAATTAAAACTAGATTCATTGGACAACCCCCCCCCCAAATAAAATATCCAAAACAAACAATAATCTACATAAGAAGTAAAAGGAAAGAGGATACGCGTTTCGTTCAAAAATTGTTTTGAACTTCTTCAGTCCAAGCCCTTCGTCGTAAAGAACACAGGGAACTCTGAACGAAACGCGTATCCTCTTTCCTTTTACTTCTTATGTGTGTTTTTTACAAAGTTTTTTAATTACTTTATCGTTTAACACCAGTATTTTGAGTGTTTTTTCAAACAATAATCTATTATATAAATGTGAAAGTTTGTCTGTTTGTTTGTTCGCTCGGGAACTCCTCCCACACCGTTCGACCGATCGACTTGAAATTTTGCACATACACGTAAAACGACATAGAATAGACCGTAGGCTGCTTTAAAATTCTGGAAATCCACCCGTTCCCTTTCAACGATTTTTCGCAATTTTCAGAGTAGAAAGCTTCTGAAATATCCGATTTCAGCACATTCGTGAGCATGCGCCGAGACAGTTGGTTGCAGACCTACCGAGTTTTGCATCCGGCTTCACTAGAACAGATCCTAACACACCTCGGAGCGATTTTTTCGAAATTCGAATTAGATAATGTTTTATTTTATGTTTTGTCCGATTTTCAGCGATTTTTCTCGCTTAATACGTAATAATGCCGGTATTTACACTCGCAAGAAAACGATATTTACATCACCGGATAGAGGAGAAAATTTTATTTTAAAAACTGTTTCTTCGGACTGGGTAATATAATTTGCAGTTTTTTGGGAATTTTTCAAATAAAATTAAATTTGACGCTGACTTTCGTTAAATATTTTTAAAACTGCTGCATCTTGAATTCTATCCGTCATAACTTTTTTATATTTTGTCAAATGACGGAGTATACATTAGCCCTCTTTTAAAAGAGAAACCAGAGGAAAATATAAATTAGGAGATTTTTTACGAATTTTTAAATAAAGAAGGATTTTCATTTCAATAGCAGCTGCTTAAAAATTTCGGTATGATATCTAGCTGTTTGGTTGTCTTCGAGACAGTAACAATGATTAAAATTTCCAGTTGAAAAAAATAAATAAAATTACTTTAAAATAACTGAGTTTTCGCATATGAAATGTGCGTCATTTTGATGTCACGAGTTTAAAACTCCTTTCGAAATTCAATCAGAATAACGGACTCACAAACAAAACATATGTCACGCATGAAATAATTCTATATTTTATTTCACGTTGCCATAAAAAGAATTGAATGCTGTTTTTTCACCAGTGAATTATCCAGAATTATTTTCCATTGAGAATTTAAACGGGACACATTTTCGAATCGCAGGAAATATATTGAAGTGTTAAACAGGACCTGATTATGACCAACAAGAGGCCCCGGGCATTGATGAATTTGGGGGCACCCATCTATGAAATTTGTTTTATTTTTCATAAAATTTTGTTATAAAAAAAAGAACAACATTTGAAATTGGGAGCCATTTCGCGCCGGGGGCCCTGGACAAAGTCCCGATTTGCCCGTGGGATAATAGGGCCCTGGTGCCAAATACGTCAATCTGACAAGAATTATGCGTAAAAAATTATGGAGAGCTTATTTAGTGGCAACCATAAAGTTAAATGATTATCGTTCATGCTAATGCGTAAACTGCAAAGAATCACCAAAGAGTAAAGACTACATTCGTGGCAAATATCTAAACCGTTTCTTTAAATTAAGCATTAACGGTTGCAAAACGAAAATATATTGTATTGGTATCAGTAAAAGATCGTATTAGTAGGTAGATATGCTAAAGCAATATTGATCAAAGCACAATATACCGCATTAATAAATATTTCGTGAAACTAAGTCTTCTATTCATTTCTCAACAGCAGTATTACATCACAGCTAACTAAACATTAAGTAATTCTACGTCGCGTTAATATATCCCGCGGTAGTTTCAACAGAAAAGACTGTAACAGAACTTTCTTTTTTCATGCAAATTCTGTTTTGTCACAAGTAGTTATGATCACATTTTAGGAAAATGTTCTCTTCCTGCCTAGCGAAGAGCGGGTACACAACTATTTAATTATAAAATAAAACGGTTCTCCACATCATGTAGTATTTAAGGTATTAATGGCATAACTTAAATCTAAAAAAGAGTATCATGTAGAAATTAGACATTTTGAAAATTAGGAATTTTCACTGCAAACCGTCACGCTTTTCTTTTCTAATCGCGAATGACAGGGACATAGTTTTTTTGCGTCATAATATTATACAATGGTCTCAGGTCAATACTTATACTAACTTTACAAATACCTAATGAGTAACTTTGCGCCAAGAGTCAAATCATTTTGCTTATTTTAGATTCCAAATCACTGGAATCAATTCGAACTATACATGTAAGAAAAAGTTTCGTTCCCTACCGTGCGGAGAACGGGCATGCAGCTAGTTTTCATAATTTGGTGACTTGCGTATATGTATAGTTATTAATTAGCTCTAAGGAAACAGTAATTCATATGTTTTCTTTGCTAAAACTACGGAACAGGTAGGATAGCTTGCCACCCATGGCGACTTTTCATTATTTGGCGATTGACAAATGCTCACAACCTATAATTACTGTTCATTTAAGGTTCCCGGAAAACCGTTATCCATATTTTCATTTACATAATTCTTTGCAGATTGGCGTACTTAGCACCATGAATTATACCATCTCGCCGCGCTGGCAAATATCCAAAGTACTATAACTGCTATGATGTCATAGTTAACTTCGCCAAATATTTCTACTGCTAGGAAATAATCCAGTTGGACCGAACCGGCTTTAAAATAATCTGCATTTTAATTATTTTTCATTTTCAAGATATTAATTATTCTGTTTTGGAAAAACAAATAATCGCTATTTCTAAACAGGTGTTGTCTAAGCGAACTTACTATTTGAAAATTGTCAACTTTGTGTCACACATTTTGAGTTACTTATTTCATATACTTTGGCTTTGTTGCAAAGGAATGAATGATTTTATGCCAAATCTGGCAACCATTATGTTTATTTTTTCAGTTTTTTTATTAATATCTTCTGAAATAATTCGATTTTCGAAATTTAAGGTGACCTCATGTTCCTCTGAGTTTTCCGCATTCGGGAACATGTTTCTCGATATTCACCCCACGGTTTAGGAGAAGATAGGTCAACAAGCTCTGACAGCGTCGACAGCGGTCTTTACTTTTTTTAGAATAGAGAGACTCTTTAAGTCACACGCTTTGAAGAATTTATATAACCTCAGGTTTGCAGCAAAATAGCATATACGCTTTCAATTTTTTTTTGTGTGTATTTGCAACAATTTAAATTAAGTCAGCCTATATATTAAAATTTCAGAAAGGGCTAGAATGAAAGAAAGCATGCCAACACTGATTAAGACGTGGATTTCGGATTATGGACAAGACCTAGTTCCATAAAAGATGTAGTTAATGCTTTTGACAGCATCGATTCTTCTTTTTTCATTACGGAAGAAATGCTTAGTGATATGTCCATCCGGAAAGGTCTATCGATAATTGAAACACATTTTTCCTTCTTAACATCAGACATCACAAAATTAGAATATCAAAATCTGCTTCTGAGTGATCTAATGAGTTAAGTTGTAACACTACAGGAATGCGTTGGTAAGATTCCAGAGTCATTAGGAGAAGAAATCGGCGAGAAATCGAATTTTAGTTTAAATAAAAATTAAGGATTTTTGGCAGTGAATAAAGTAAATAATTTTATTAATGGTGAGGTTAGTGAATTACCGTAAAACGTAAAACCATCCAAAGCGAAATATTATAAGTACTGCCCAGTGACATTCGTTGATGTTGAAAGAGCATTTTCAGCATATAAAATGATTTTAGATGATAAAAGGTAAAGCCTTACTATTGGAAATTTAGAAAAACACTTAGCTGTGTATTGCGACAAAAATTACTGAAAGCAGTTTTAATTCATATTTCATATCACTAAGATTGTGAATAAAAATTTCTCATTCTGTCTTTCATGATGTTTTGAAGTTTCAAAGAGAAAAAAATGTGTCATAATTGCAAGGTAAGTGATAGAAAATACTTTTATAAGTAAATACGCTTTTATTTTCTGTTAATATGTGAATATTTTTTGTTATTTGGTGCTTAATGTTTAGATTTTTAGTGCATATTTTTAGATTTTTTGATGCATATTTGCTTGCATATTTTGTCACTTTTTAAGTGCATATAATCCGCCGTCTATTTATCACTTACACATAAAAACAATCAAATATATCGGTAAAAGCAATATTTCTTGTGAGAAGTAAAAATAACCGTTAGCCGTAGATATATAGGTATACGCTCAAATAGCCGATAAAATAGTTATTTTAAATGTGCGAAACATTGCTTATGTATACTCAACGCGCATAGTTAGATAAATTAAAAAAGATAAATATATCTTGTAGGAAAGTGAAAATTTTGAAGTGGAAAAAAATATTGCACATATTTCATGCTTTGGCTATGTTTATTGTTTGTTTATGCTGATGCTGAGTTTTTCCTCAAACATCGTGTGAAGTTTTTCCACATCGATCATGCAAACAATTTTAGGTAACTTAAATAATACTTTTTCAAAAATGAAGAATATTGTATCTGATGAGTCAAAATCTTGATACATTGTCGCGATTTCAAATCGCTGTGTCATTTGAAAATTGTGCAGCCAAAAATTGAGGCATCTGGTTGTGCAAGTGCCAGTCTGTTCACATCCTATTATTAAAAATCTGTCATCACAATGGCATTAAAATCCTATTCAAAAGGTTGGAAAAACATAAAAATAGTACAAATGTGAGAGATACGAAATGCAGCTGTCTGGCAGTTTCTATATAATGTTTCGATGAAAGGAGAACCTATTTTATGAAATACAAATAAAGCCAGAAACAGTGAAATAGTTTGGAAAACGTCGATAAATATGTATGGATCTGTTGGGTTAGGTGTGGGGATAAATGGGCATCAAAAGAGACATGTTTAAAATATTCACAGTCTGCTCTCTGTTAGTAATAATTTGTTTTAAATATTCTTTTTTTTTTTGGTGTGTCACTTTTATGCATTCATCACCTTCACACCTGAATATGAAAAAAATGGGCCAAAGCATTTGGAGGAGATAGTATACATAATAAGAATTCAAATCAAATAGCAATGTGAAGTCGAAAAAGTTTCATTTATTTAGCTGCTAATGATCATTTGGGGAATAACAGTGGACTTTCCGACCATGGTTCGTCAAAAACTAATAAATCTTTCACAAAAAGCATTTGACAAAAATTAATTATAGACAGGATTGATCATTAAAGTTAGGATTACGAACTGATTATAGGATAGATAGTTAAATTAATTATTAAACTGATTAGAACAGGTTAACGAAAACGGATGTCTTGACAACAAACGGATATGTAACTCTGAACCTTTATTATGTGTCCTAATTCCCCAAAACAGTTTTGCCCACTTTTTCTGATTTACTCTGTACTGTTAAATTCTTTTTAAATACAAAAATGCGACAACGATTCAGAAACACACATAGCAATGTGAGGTCGGAAACTTCGTCTTCATGTACCTGTTGATAATCATTTTGGGAGAAGTGTTGAAGTGTGTGTCTTAAAAAATATTTAATAAACAATGGTCTCTTGCCCGACAATCTCATCAACGTAATGAAAAAAAAAGTTCTGTATTTACAGTTTTTATCAAGTGCAATTAGTAAAAGATGCATTAGTATTTGAAAAACCGTGGTCGGAAAATTCACTATTATTTGAACGCTTCTTTGAAAGTGATTATTCACAGGTACACGAAGACGGCGTTTCCGACTCGACATCGCCATGTGATTCTAAACTGTCTTGTTGTAACCTAGCCGTCCCAGAAGTTTTCTCCTCTAATTTTGAAAAACCCTGTATATCACTTTAGTAGGCACAAAATATTAAAGTGTTGTAGGTTTGTCTCCTTTGTTTCAGCTTTATTTTATAATAATTTCCGTCCTTTTAACTGAAACTAAAATTAAATATAAGACGATATTTTAACAGCTTTTATCTTTTATTGAAATTTTCCCCCCAGATTTATCTTTATTTTATTCTGAAAAAAATGTTAATTTTCAAAACGCACCCAAGTTGGCACATTGTGATCCTTTACCGGGACACAATTCGATAGGTATTGGGGGTACAGTGGGACAATGAGTAAGGTATGTAAATGCGCTGCTTTTTCATGTCGTGGGCAGGATGGTGTGGTATTAAATAAATTGACAAACAAAATAAATAAAATAGTGAATGAATTTACATATGTACAAAATATTTGTTTATTTGTAAAAAAAAGAAAAAAAACATTTCACCATCAATATTTCATCATCACAAGAGAAACGGCATAGAACTAATAAGTTTTACTCTGTTTTTCTTTATTTTAATACTCTCGACCGCTGCTTCTCACAAAACTCTCTAAATCTCAATGAATAAAAGTTGCTTTGGCAGAGCTAATAGGCAAAAACAAAATCAGTTGTATTATGACAATACATCATTATTATTATACAGGGCTACAACGCAATCCATCTTACACGAATGGGCTATTACGCTAGTTTTACACGAGTAACGTTATCTCTGAGCTAACGCAGAGTCCTCGTTTGCATAACTTAATGTTGGCATAGGATTTTTTATTGATAGTGAGAAACGTGAACGGAAGTGAGGGATGAGTATCGTCTTCGTCATTGGCTACTGAAGAAAACAACCAACCAGGGAACGGTATTTCATCCCTCGTAGCATCACTGAAGGTAAAAGCACCGAAACTGTTCCAATCTAAACCTGAGTTTATTAATTACTTTCTGTAGTAAATGGTACTATATAGTTATGGAATGATTTAAAAAGGCTTGAGGGGTGTTTCTAAGTGTCTAAAGTAACTATGCATGTGTTCTAAAAAATCGTATATATACCCTATTTCACAACGCGAAAATTCCACTTTCGCGAGGAGTCTTGGAACTCATCCATCACGTAAGTCAAGACTTCACTGTAATTAAATGTTAATGCGCTGTGCATTCCAGAGATCCTCTCATATACTAGAAATTTAGACCTATTTTCAAATGTCACCACCAGATATACAATTACGAATCAGCGATTTTTATGAGACCTAGATACTGTCGTCCCATTATGTTATTAGCAGTACATCTTTATCGATACATCTATTACCCTTATATCTTAAATAATGATATATGGGTAAATGAACTTTGAACTTCTGCTCATTTCCTGCTTCTTATTCTAACAATATGTGAATGAATGCGGGTCATTTTGCTTTACGTATAAGAGTAATGTTGTTCATTTTTTAATTCAATTCCTATGTCGACATATGGATCGGAGCAATCAACAAAAATGTATTATAATATTAAAAAAGCAACCTTTTACATAATTTCAGACATTATTAATAACATACAAAGAAATACTTGACGAAATAAACTGCAGCTGCGGCTGCAAGAAAGAAGGTTTAAATTTGCTCTTTGTTGTGAAGTTTAACCAACTCTGCCAATAAAATCACACACACACACATACAAATAAAACCTCATTTGGATCCTACTTGTACTATAATAAGCTAGAATTGATCTGTAATTTTTACAGAATATTTTAATATTCATAAGCAAATACTTGTATGAAGTTTTTTGAAAAGCAAAAGCACTTTCTTAACTTGCAGTTACTCACATTCAAAAAATTTTTGCATATTTATTGCACATTACTTAGGAAATTTTCTAGGATATTTTATTAAACATACTTAACATTCAAGAAAGAAACGGAGAACATCATCGAAAATGTAAATAAGAAAATGCGTTTGAGAAGACATAAAAGTAAATAATTTTTAACTGCGCTTGCTCAAAATGCGTCAGATTTTGGATTGCTGAATTTCCCAAATAGCTGCATTCGAAATAGCAGTTACTAAAATGCTCGATGATTTGTAGAAAATAAAAGAGAAATGCATTAGTATTATAGTGAAAATGTTTTAATGTTTTCCAAAAAAAAAAAGTGCTGGACCATAAGAGTTTTTCCGAAAATTGTCATTTTTGTCACGTTCAGGGTGAGATAAATTAAGAAAATCTATTATTCTATTTGTGATATCTACATAACAGTCACGATATTGTAGGCATAACAAGCTGAACATCATAAATAGAACATTATGAAACAAATAATGAGATCTTGAGATAATGCTTTAATTTTAAACAATTCACAACACAGAAAAGGACCATTACAATTCAAGAAAATGCTACTTTTTGCTAAGCCTATACATTAGAGCAGTTATGGGCAATCTTTGGAAAGTTTTGAACCAAACTTTAGGATTTTAGCGAAGTCAATGTCTGTATAATTGGGATTTATTGAATTTTTACATGGGGTTCTGATATGTACTGGGTGCCGGATCAAAAGTCGGCCTGTGACCCGTATTTGCAGTAGACGAATGCCAGGGTACAATTCTATCGACTTTCAAACGAAAGATTAATTACAGATTTCCTTTTTTAGATGCCATACCCAGAAAATCTCAATATTTATCCCTGAATTTTAAAATAAGTCGCCCGTAATTTGAAAAGAAAAAGTATCCCTTGAAGAAATTATCCCTTATAAGCAGTACTATTCATAGGACTATTCCAGTTCATGCCAGTTATTAAAATTTCATAAAAAAATTTTATATACAAAATACTTTAACAAACGTGTTGTAATTTAGAAACTTTTACTTGAAATTCTACTTTTCTTTCGGAAAGTTTCGTGACTACTATAAGGTTATTGTTTATTAAAGTGTATGCTAAAATTTATGAAGTTTCTGATACATGAAAAGTTTTTCTCGTCCCAAAAGTACAGTTGTAAAGTAATAAATATATGTAGTTTTAGTATTTATAGCCAATTGGTATAAAGATTTTGTTTTTCCAAGAAGGTATCTTTCATCCGAAAAGGAGCCCCACCATGACTGAGTGGAGAAGATTTAACATGGTCGCTGGCTGAAGTGTGAAAGTCTCTCATTCGGGCCTACTGCGCGGCTGTCGATCTAACGGTTTAGAGTTTAGGGCGGTTTTCTCCAAATGTAACGTGAATACGCGTTAGAATCTCTTAAAAAGTCCTCCCCGTAGGCAGATGCCCCCCCCGTGTAGGCTTGCAATAAATGAAATACAAATTCCCCCCACCACCACCACCACAAAAAAAAGGAAAAGAACTTTTTTTTCGGAGATTTTGTATATTCTTTATATTTAATGTACTTTGCATCGAAGTTTTTTATCTTGAGCTAAGTTATGTTACCCAAAATGCCGTGTTTGAAAAGCCTTTCAATTTATATCTTTTACTCTTTGTGTTGTAATTTTAACACGTTTTATTTGAAAGGCTGACCTCTATTTTAATGGATGTAATTGGTAATATAATAGAGTCACTTCAACGTACGTTGGTTGTTAATTAAAATTTATTATACACCAGCTTGGATGTCAAAATTTTGACAAGTTGATTTTAGTTGACTAAACATTATTCATGATAAAATTTGAGTGGTTTAAATAACATATTATCACGACACTTTATGAGAGTCAATATGCTGTTATATTTACAATAAAAATCGAATTATTTGTACAATAGATGTATAAATATTACATATTTGGTCCATTAAATTTTTTTAATGTGATTGGAATTGTGGTGAAATTTAAGTTTAATCAGGTGGACAACAGTAAAAACAATATTCTGCTTTTTTTTTTTTTTTTTTTTGCAAATTGTGCTTTTGCATCAGAGTGGTTTTCTTTTCTTTTTTTTTCACAGTTAAAAATTATATGAGCATGGATTAACTTAATTTAAATTTACTCATGCTTCTTTTGTTTGCTTTACTTTTATGAAATAAACAAGAACATCCTTCAGTTATTTAGTCATTAGTGTTATACGCATATATTTTTTAGTATTAATATTTCTCAAATTAACGCATGCACAGGAATAGTTTCTCTTTATATTTAATATCTTTATATTTTTGCTTGCAAGATCTTTAATCACGATATAAACGAAAAAAGAAAGAGATTTTACAGTGATCTATATGTAAGCTAGAACTACTGGCCTAATTTTCGTTTTTTTTTTTTTTGTCAAAAATAAGTACCACACCACATATGAGACACATTTTATTTGGGTGGTCATATGTACGAGTATACATAAATCTTTCCTAATTAACAAGATTGGAGAACTTATGGAGAATAATAGAAAAAATGAAGTAAGAAGTTCTATAAGATAACCAAAATGCTGGTAAAGGATTTACAACGTCATGTTTTAAACTGTAGAGGTATAGATGGTGAAATAATTACAGATATAACAAAGAACGATGAAAAATTTATTTCCATACCTTCTATTTCAGACAGTATAATAAATGTGACTAATTATAATGAATTTGATGTAAATTGCAGCAAAGTTTCAATACCAACGTTTGAAGAGGTTTAGCAAATTATTTTAAGAATGAAAAATTTTAAAGTTCCAGGAAACGATTAAATTACAGTGGAATATATAAAGCTTGGTGGAGCAAAGCAATGGCATAAAATCTGTAAATTAACCACTCCTATCTGGGAATAAGAAGAAATGACAGCGGAGTGGAACTTATGAATCACTATCTCTATGTATAAAAAGGATGACAAATGAAATTGTAACAGTTACAGAGGCATACCATTATTAAATGCGACCTATAAAACACTTACCTTTAATTTACAAGATTTTACATTTTTTTTACAAGAAACTTCTACCAATTTTAGAACAGATTCTGGGCGATTACCAACGTAGTTTTAAATCAAAATGCTCCGCTGTCCACCGAATACAAGTAGTTAGAAACATTGTTGAGAAATTTTCTGAATATAATATTTATCTATCTGCTTGCTCTTTTATAGTCTTTGAACAGGCATTTGATAAGGCGGATAAATCCAAAGTTATCGAAGTTTTAGCTGAGCTAAAGATACCAATCAAATTAGTTGAACTAAATCACTTTAAAGGAATCTAGGATCACCGTTCTGATCCAGAATAATTTCACTAAAACTTTTGTCACGAATGCGGGTGTTCGATAGGGAGATGAGCTATCGTCTCTGCTTTTTAAATTAGTATTCGAATATGTCATTAGAAAATTAGATCTGAGAGGTTTAATTACTTGAATAACAACTCAAATTTATGCATTTGCTGATGACAGAAACTAGTAATGACAGAGACAGAAAAGCTTTAATTGCAACAGCAAAAAAATTAATAGAAGCAACAGATTTTACAGGTCTTTCGCTCAATGAACAACAACATCAACAAAAGAAAAAGACTAACTGATAGTTGATAACTTTAAATTTGAAACTGTTGATAGCTTACATATTAAGGTCTGATTATAAACACTTCAAATACAATTTCTGGGGAAATTGATTATAGAATCATGAAGGGGAACCAATGCTTTTTTATGTCTACATTTTTTGAAAAATAAATTGATCCCGAAAGCAATTAAACTAAAATTTTACATATTTATTATCGTCTCGTAGGTTGCGAGACTTTGATATAAAAAGATATAAATAATTTACTAATTTTTGAGCAAAAAATACTTAGAAAAATATATGGCCCAACACAGTTAAGCAACTATGGCTGGAGAATAAGAACTAATGATGAACTAGAGACTCTTATCAAATAAAAAAAAAACATAGTAAAATTCAGTAAGGCACAGAGACTTTCATGGCTTGGACACATTGATAGATCACCTGACAACGGAGGGAAAAAGATCTTGCATTGCAGGCCCATGTGCCTCCAATGTAAAATTTTATTCCCTCCGTTCCCTCCGATCTTTTTCCCTCTTGAATGCAAGGTAGACTAGGGTCCACCTCTTGAGCCAAGAGGTAGACCCAAGGAAAAGTGGATGAGTGATATCTTGATGGACCGAAAAAATTTAGGGATCTCCAAATCGAAAATTAAAGTCAAGGACAGAGATGTCTGGAAAAACCTTGTGCGGCAGGCTAAGGTCCACCTGAGTTGTAATGACAATAAAGAAGAATATATATATATGTAAAACAAATAATTTTTTGTAGAATAACTAAGTTCGATATATTACATAGAGGTGCATATTTAAAATTACTAATTTCATAATTTTAATAAGTTATGATATTAAATAAATATTTGGAAATCACTTTCGTTTAAAAATTTATTTTCTTGGAATCAGATAGTATTTATTTATTTATGTTTGAAAAAAAAAATCGAATAACTTCTTGAACATTTTTTTCTGCTGTCAAATCAACTTACAAATTATGATATTTTTAAGAGGTTCGATACATAATATATGTAAGTGCACTTTCAAATTCATAAATTTCAATGTTATTTTCTTTCAAATAAAATCAAGCAAAAGTCATAAAAATTTTGCGAAAACAAGATTTCACCGTATTTTCTCGTTCTTACTGTCGAAATCTAACTATTGTAAATTACTCGTTAAAATATGTAACAATTGAGTCAGATTTAAAAGTCACAAAACGGTCACTGTGACGTCGCAAAAACCATCAGTCACATTATGACTTGATGGTGACCTTACATGGTGATTGGTCTGAAAGAAGAGTCGCAGTGTGAAGCCACGTGACTTACATGTCACAATGTGAATAGTTTGTGAATCCCTCTAACTTCCCAACGGCTCTTTTGAGACCACGTTAGGGTAGTTGAAGACGGTATCTCTATCTGAGTATAAAGGTTGGATCTGAGTAGTAAGGTTAAGACAAGTCTGAGCGAGCGGAGTGCACCACACTCTCTCAGATAGCAGTTTCAACGACTGTAGTTAAATGAGAGTTGCTGTAGGTATGTTTTCTAACCGAAGTCTACATGTCTAAGATAGGAATTTATTTATTTCTAGTATGGCTTATTTATCACTGCAGTTTACTTATCTTATAATTAATGCCATTTAATCAATTGTAGCATAAATGGTTCGTCTGTTAATAACACACACACATACATATATAGGGTAATTCCGGGATAGATGGACCTCCGGGTGAGATGGCCAGCCAAATATTTAGTTAATGCGCCTCTACATATATGGCGCAACTATCTCAATGAGACACTTAAAGAGATTTTGTAAGGCGTGCTACTATTTGCTACTCAAAAAACATAATAATTTTTCAGCTAATTATCATTGTTGATGTTGGTGAGTAAAATAAATTTTTCATATAGTTATAATTCTATAATTAAAACTTTTATTTTATATGTGATCTATCGGGTCTTGATGATATAATCTCGAGGAACATGTAGGCTTACAATTAACCTGAAATGGCGACGTGAAACCCAAAATGCAGAGTCAGAGTGGGTTGCTCTTGTTATCAAGGCGATCGGGAGAGATAGAACACGCCTAGGCGAGAGAATGGACCACGTCTAGTTGGGGGGGAGAGATGGACTAGGTTTTGTGTCAATCTTAAGTCATAGTGCATGAAAACAATTTAATATATATTAATTGTCACATAGTAATTCATGTAAATTTAATAAGTCAATTAAAATTAATTTAACTGCGAGTAAGTTAATTTTAATTTTCATGTAATGAAAATAAACATTTATAAATTTAATGGATGTAAAGCCGCGGAAAAAAAAGGCCCACTTGCTCTTTATTTGGCCATTATTCGTCGGACTGCAAAGTTATATATACCATTCCTTTGAAAATAACGTATACTTTAATTTTGTAGTAATTTAATTTGCATAAGGGGCCGTCTTCATATTTAATTCTGCATCAACTTCGTTTTTTTTTCAATGGCAACATGCTACTTTGATTTTATTAAACGAAAGAAAACCTCCAAATCACCCTAAATATGAATTTTCACCAATTTTCTACGATAATTTTCGGAGATATTGCGATTCATTTTTTGCTCGATTATAAGGTACTTTCTGCAAATTGAGAAACGCTATTTGTAGGCTCCGAACTTTTCGCCTTTCTTTAATTTCGCTCGAGAGAGTTAAAATAAATAAATATTATTTTCAAGCAAAATACTGTTTCTAGTCTTATTGTTCTTTGTACTAAGAATATCAGGTGTAGAATTTAGAATATTTAGTCAGTGGTTCAAATGACCCGTGAGCCCACAACTTCCTTGGTTCGTACACATGATTTAAGGGAAAAATGCAAAACGACTGCTCACGATTTTGAAAATCTTTCTAATTTTGAAATTGTTATTGAGTATTTCTTTTGAAGGCTCTCTTAGACAGGTGAAATGTTGGAAGGAGTGAGAGGATGTTCTCAGCTCTTCTGACTATAGTCATGAATGTTATTCAGCTACGGTCGAACTTGAAGAATGGTTTCATGATTGAAAATTTATTTGTTTGAATTTCATGTAAAAAACGCAATTACTTTTTTGTCGACCCAATATTATCACTGTGCTTGATAATTCACTTTAATATTATCGTCTGCAATGTGCAATATTCTTATGACTTTTGCCATTATTTTAATTTATAGTCTGATGAAAATTTACACAGAAAAACGTGATTTTGAATGTTTGTTGAATGCTTGATAAAGTATGGGGAAGTCCAAAGACCTGATGTTTCCAATATTAAAAAGGTCAAATTGATGCCTGGAATGTTGAGGATGTTATTTTTTCAGAAATAGGAAGTTGTATTGGAAGCCATACATCTACTGCATCTAATTCTATACATGGAAAACGTTTTATGTGGTGGGATATGGGAGCGGACGCAACAGTATACGCTTATAGAATCACCATCAAAATGTAAAAACCTCTAATTTATTTGTTTCAAAATTCGATATTTTTTAAAATATCGATATCTTTTACTGTTTTTGCACAAAAGAAATCTAATTTACGTTTATTTTACGCAATTTTCAAAATATTTCTACTTAAAAATTTATACATGGTTCCTTACACAGGAAAATAACACATTTTATTTAATATAAATTAAACTACTGAACGTAAAAATTTGAAATTGTGCACAGCCTTGCAAAATCACTTTCCATGTCCATCAAATTTGGCTAGGTTGCTATTCATAATTGTTTTGAATATTAATTTAATAATTCATAATTCATATTAATATTTTATTAAACATTATAATAATAGTAAATTATGTTTGGGTCGTTTAGTACTAGTAGTTCGAATTAAAGTCAACTTCTTATTATCAATATGATATGAGATGTGATTTAAAGTATGAAAAAATATTTTAACATAGGGGAGGGGGATTTTGGGTGCTTATAACTCACTCATTTTCCATCCAAATTTATTGAAAATTGGTGTCCTGGGTTAAAATGAGCTACATTTTTGAAATATGAAGTTGAATGTTGGGTTTGCTATTGCGATAAAAAATTGATGCGAATTTTAATATGGGAACGGCCACTTATGCAATTTTTATGTATAGCAACTTAAAGTGTACGTCAATTGTAAACCATTGGTATATGTAACTTTGCTGTACGACGAACGACAGCTGAATAAAGTACAAGTGGAACTTTTTTTTTTCCCCGCAGCTGTACAGCTGCGGAAAAAAAAGTTGTGTCGTAAAAAAAAATAATAAAAAAAATAAAGTGTACGTCAATCGTTTACGATTGACGTACACTTTAATTTGCTATACACAAAAATTGCATAAGGGGCCGTCTCCATATTAAAATTCGCACCAACTTTTTTTTTACAATAGCAACCCCTAGATTTCACTTCATATTTCAAAAATTTAGCTCATTTTAATCCAGGATACCAATTTTCAATAAATTTGGATGGAAAATGAGTGAGTTATGAGCACCCAAAATCCCCCTTCCCTTATGTTAAAATAATTTTTCATACTTTAATTCATATCTCATATGATATTGATAATAGATGCTGACTTTAATTCGTACTAATAGAACTAAACGACCCAAACATAATTTACTATTATTATAATTTTTAATAAAATATTAACATGAATTATGAATTATTAAATTAATATTAAAAAAATTATGAATAGCAACATAGCCAAATTTTGATGGACATGGACGCAAAAAGTGATTTTGCAAGGCTGTGCAAAATTTCAAAGTTTTACGTTCAGTAGTTTAATTTATATTACATAAAATGTGTTATTTTCCTGTGTTAAAGGACCATATATAAATTTATTAAGTGGAAATATTTTGAAAACTGCGTAAAATAAACATAAATTAGATTTCTTTTGTGTAAAAACAGTGAAAGATAGCGATATTAAAAAAATATCGAATTTTGAAGCAAATAAATTAGATGTTTTTACAGTTTGATGGTTTTTCTATAAAGCGTCTATTATTGCGTCCGCTACTATATCCTACAAAATAAAAAGTTTTCCACGTATAGAATTAGATGCAGTAGATGTCTTGCTTCCAACGTCATATGCAACGTCACATTTCTGAAAAACTAACATCCTCAACATTCCAGGCATAAATTTGACCTTTTGTAATATTGGAAACACCTGGTCTTTGGACTTCCCCATACTTTATCAAACATTCAACAAACATTCAAAATCGCGTTTTTCTGTCTAAAGTTTCATCTGACTATAAATTAAAATACCGCAAAAGTCTTATATTGCAGATTGCAGACGAGGATATTAAATGGAGAATGTGAAATAACAAACACAGTGAAAATATTGAGTCGGCAAATAAATTAATTGCGTTTTTTACATGAAATTCAAACAAATAAATTTTTCAATCATGAAACCATTCTTCAAGTTCTACCATAGCTGAATAACATTCATGATTGTCGTCAGAAGAGCAGAGAACAGCCTCTCACTCCTGGCAACATTTCACCTGTGTAAGAGAACCTTCAAGAGAAATACTCAATAACAATTTAAAAATTAGAAAGATTTTCAAAATCGTGAGCAGTCGTTTTGCATTTTCCCCTTGAATCACGCATTCGAACCAAGGAAGTTATGGACTCATATCGGGTATTTAGTCATTTGGGACCACTGAGTAAATATTCTGTATTCTACACCTGATATTCTTAGTACAAAAACTTTAAGAGTAGAAACAGTATTTTCATTGAAAATAATATTTATTTATTTTAACTCCCGTGGGCGAAATTAATGAAAGGCGAAAAATTCGGAACCTACAAATAGCGTTTCTCGACTTGCAGAAAATCTCTTAAAATCGTGCAAAAAATAAGTCGCAATATCTCCGGAAATTATCGTAGAAAATTGGTAAAAATTTATATTTAGGGTAATTTGAAGGTTTTGTTTCGTTTAAGAAAGTCAAAGTAGTATGTCGCCATTGAAAAAACGAAGTTGATTCAGAATTAAATTTGAAGATGGCCCCTTATGAAAATTAAATTGCCAGAAAATTAAAGCATACGTTATTTGCAAACGAAGGGTATATATAACTTTGCAGTACGACGAATATTGGCCAAATAAAGAGCAAGTGGGCCTTTTTTCCCCCGCAGTTGTACATAGACACTTGGACATCAGTGCCACTTTAATAATCTATTGGGATGTAAGTATTTTACTTGTCTAGCAAACTTTTAATTAATGATTGTGAATTCTAATTACATCATAACATTTTAAAACCACTTGGTCTATTTTTTTATTTCCTCTCTTCATCGTGCACACGATTTCATTTTTTTTATAATTTTACTAAAATCATTGTATGAAGGTTTATTTTATGCACAAAACATGATACATGCAAAGCTACAGGTTATCAAACTTCTTATGCTTTTTTTTTTTAACAGTTCATAAGAAATACTTCGGCTTTCATCATTAACGTGCATGATTTATTAAAAAAAATATATGACTTACAATATTTGAAAATAGTGCTTTGTAATAAATTAAAAAATATACCTCAACATTTATTACTGAATATTAAACACCCATGATGTTTTCATAAAAAACATGACAATGCATTTTCTAACTGGTAATCTGAACATTTACACTATAGATATATTTGTATAAGAAGGTCATTAGAACTTTTTCTGTATCGATCAATGTTTTCGGACAGCACTGAAATTAGCCAATTAGCTCTTTTGGTGTCACGGAGTCGATAATTCCTGTTTCTCACAAAAATTGCTTACTATAAGCTTATAACGTGTACAGGTATTTATAAATCAGGCATTGTCAATCAAATGTAATTTTCACTTTTATGCTTAAAACAATGCCTCGTAAAAATATGCAGAGCATGTATAATTTTGAAAGCCATTTTGGAAATAAGATATTATCTTCACTTCTGCTGATCGCGAATTTATCATTGTGCCTTTGCTTATCTGACGATATATGGGAAAAGGTAAAGTGTTTTTAGAGTTTCTTTTTTTCTTTTTAAAGGAATATGTTGAATTAACGAAGTTAATGAATAACGTAATATCCCCATTGTTCAAGTTTTTATTAGCTTTCTCTGCTACTGATATCGTCCCAGTTCAGAATTTGTTTCCAACTTTTAACGCTTTTCCTATCATGATCATGTATTTTCATACCTCTGAAGACACTCAGTTCTGAAATATTTAGTGTTCTTGATATTCATAACCGATTTTTACAAACTGTTTAGTGGGTTGTTTAAAAAATTCGTGTTTTATTGCATATCAGCTCGTATCCATGGAACGACTGATCGGACGTTTTTTTAATCTCTGAATGATTAGTTTTTTTCATTATGAAATATGTATCACCAGGTTTGATTCTGTACCTTATGCTGTCGATATTTTGCAAAAGTAATTATTTTTATGGGAATTGCGACTTTAAGTTAGGATTTATGTAGCAATTATTGAAGAACATGCCATTTGGTCTAGATTCCTGGTATAGAAATAGTTATTTTGCTCTTTACTTATTAAAAATGTATGCGTTTAAATGCCAGCATGGGAAATGAGATCATTTCAGTGTTTAAGAGGCCACAATTTCCTCTACAAACATCTATATCGCATAAAAATAATGTTAAGTACTCTTTGCTAACTGTTTAACCTTCAAGAGAAAATGGACGTGAACCATTTGAGTCACTGCCCTGCGCTGAACTCGGTATACTTGTGGGAGAGATACTGGAGAGAACGGCACAAGATGTACGATTTAAATAACGTAACTGCAGTTTCAGATTTGTTACCTGTGTTCCTCTTTACTTTTGTTTTTGTTCTAATTTTAATGTTTGTTATTCTGACTACAGTTGAATTTTAATATGCCTTTAGAAATAAAAAAAAAGTCTCAAGGAACAGAAGTCAGCCATCAAATTTTCACCGCACCATGCTATACATTAAAGTGAAAATACGTTGTGTATAGTCAGAGAGGAGAAGTTGAAGTGATGAACTGGAAAGACATTGTATTTTAAACGCAAAAATTTAAAATCTTCCGACTACAAGCAGAATGATTTAGTCCTTATTTTATGTAACTTGTGATTATCACCATGAGATTTTACCACCAAGCTCTTAATAAATTGATCTTAATAAATTATTTTAGTTCATTTTTTTTGCTATTCTGTTAATTAAGTAACAGCAAAAATATTTATGACATTAAAAATACTTTTTTTTTCTTAAGATTCGTTTCCAATTTACATGGAATGTGAGCAGCGTCTACCAATTATATTGTTCACATTTTAAATAGGAACTTAGCACTACGTAGACGATAGCACTATAGACTATAATCAGCTATATAACATCAACGTTATCAACTTTCGCTAAGCAACTTTCAGACTAAAAGAAGTTCAATACAAATATAAGTAGCACTTTTTAAAAAAAAACTAAACTTTTTATTTAGAGATGGACTAAAATCTATGAAGTAATTCTTGAACGAAGTCTCAAGCTCAAACACCACTGCAACACACAAATCCATACTAGCTCACCAATCAACTGTGAGGGAGCTTAAAAATATTAATTATTACTTTGTTTTAAATGTAAAATAATGTTTCATTTATGAAAGACTAGCGGCTACCCGCGACTTAGTCCGCGTCGGCTTTAGAATTAGGTCCTGAGAGAAACGAAGCATGTATGAATAACAAATATGTTTGCGACTAAAGAAACTGCATTTAAATATTATTTGCTTCTTACTTATTTTAAATGAAGTATAATGCATGGTAGTATACTTCATTTAAAATAACAGAGTATGTAAAATTACTAAATTTAGATTTTTTTCAGGCATTTGGCGAATAGAGACAGTTACGACAGTATTTGCGAACTGTTTTGAGTGTTCTTGTAAAAGAAATATTTATGCTATATGCATGAATTTTAGCCTATGTTAATCAGGAATAGTGCAGCTTTCTATTAGCGAAAAAGTTTTGGAATCGGTTCTATAGTTACAGAGATACCCATAGAGCGTAATGTATTAGAATTATTTTGAGTGTCCCTGTAAAGGAACTATTTGTGCTACATGCATTAATTTTAGCCTATAATACTCAAGAATAGTGTAGCTTACTATCAGTGAAAAAAGTTTTGGAATCGGTTCAGTACTTACAGAGATACACATAGAGTGTAATGTAATTCTTATGAGTATCCCTGTAAAAGAACTATTTGTGATATATGCATGAAAGGTATCCTATAACATTCAGGGTTCCCCCAGTGTCTAAGAGGGTCTGCTCTCAAACCTGGAAGGCGGGAGATGCCAGGTTCAAACACCGGTCGCGCCTGTCGACCTAGCCGCTCGCAGTTTTCCGTGTTTTTTTCAAAAACCTCGCGAAAATACGGGCTAGCATCCCTTAGAAAGTTCCCCACAGAGGAATAACCCATATAGGCCTAGGACCCTAGTGCAGTCAATCGGTCTTAATACCCAAACAAACAAACAATAATACTCAGGAATAGTGTAACTAAGTTTTAAATTCGGTTTAATAGCTATAATTCCATAGAGCGCAATACATTAGAATTATTTTGAATGTATTTGTAAAAGAATTATTTATGCTATATGCTTGAAAGGTTGCCTGCATGTTAATTCAGGGCATAAGCTATCTTCATTACGAATTTTTCCAAATCCGTTCAGCAATTTGTGTGTTATTCAGTCAAAAACATCTAAACACACAAACGTACACATTTTTTAATGACTATGTCATTTTATCTCTCAATACCCTTATTGAAAAATGTGTCCCAAAAATGCGACATAATAAAGCGGCATAATTTTACATGTATTTAAATTCTATTAGTTCACAACAGCTTTAATATCGAGATTAAAGCAATCTTTAGTCTCGATATTGTTACACTATTTCGTAAGCTGTAGAATATGCTCCACATGTATTTTTTACATATATTCAAATATTATTAGTTCACAACAGCTTTAATCTATTGTTACAATATTTCGTAAGCTGTAGAATATGCACCACATGTATTTTTCTATAAATAGGTTACACTCATAAAAATTTCAACATAGGGTTACCAGGCGAAATACGCGAAACATGAGCGATAAAATGCCAAGTTAATTAATATAGTTTTAATATGGTTATAATAAAACTATAAAATTCGGTTATAGAAAAAAATAGAAAATTAGGGGGGTTCAGCGGGATCTCCCCCTGACGAGGCTCGAACAGCGGAGTTTTTATATTATTGGTAGGATTTGGAAATTTATGAAGTTTAAGAAACACATTTGGAGTTTTCTTTCTAATGCTTTTTAATTTGGCGTAAAATCAACATAATTTCCATACCATTTTATGTTTTTCAAATGCATGTTTATCTGAAAATAGAATTTCAGATTTATTTCAAAAGCATAAATCATTTTGTGCGGGCGATAAAACGGTTTTTAATTAATAATTAGAAAAGTATTTAAAATTTCAACATTCTGAGCCTCAGGTGCACAGTCATGGGCTTCTATGCTCAAATTTTCAAAGCTCTTCTTTCTGTAGATTTGTCTGGAGAACATTCATTTTTATTATTATTGATAGATAGATTTGGCATAAAACTGGCATAATTTCCGTGGAATTTAATGTTTTCAGATGCACGCACGCGCTTCTTTATTGAAGCAATAGCATTCTTGTTAGCTCAAAACATGAATCATTTGATTGATACGGGCGAAACTCGCCAAGCATGGCAACGTAAAAACGGTTTTTAATTAATAATTAAAAAAGTAATTAAAAATCTAAAATTCTAATTAGCCTATAACCAACTCCAGGGTCCCCTCTACATCTAAACCAAAATGCATCCTAATCGATTCAGCGGTTTAGGCGTGAAAGTGTCATAAACAAACAAACAAACAAACAAGTAAGTCTAACACACTGTTCTGGCCATAATAATTTTAAAAACTGAATAATTTGTAAGTCATTATAGAAATTGAATAAAATTTTATGAAGTGTATTAATTTTTTTGCCTTTTTTTTTTTTCAAATTTCTTACCCGTGTTACATCACGTGCTACCCATTTTACTCCACCTTTTTGAAAAAACAACAACCAGATCTTAATAAAAGTTGAATAATTTTATTAAAAAAATATAGTTGAATAAAATCTTTTCATGTGTGAAGGGGGATGAATGCATTGCATAAATTCACTCAAAAAATGTTACAGGTTTAACATTATTAGTAAGAACAACAACAACAAAAAAACTGTTTCAACCGATTTAAGCCTACCTTACCCTACTTAATAAATTTTACTTTTGCTTCTGATCAGTGAGCTATGACGAATTTGTGTGTTGCAATAAGTGTTTGAGATTGAAAATCTCAAAATTTATTTTTTAGTGTCCAATTTAAAATAAAAGCTTTATTGAAAAATCATTTTTTTAACAGTTATTTTGGTGGTGTTAAAGTAAGTGGTGCTCTGATAATGAAAATAAAAAGCAATTGCTACAACTATTATATCTATTACTACGGCTAATAATGTAAATATTTTTTAACAATGACCGGACGCTGCCTTGGAAGGCTTTGGCCACAACGGGCCGGAATAGTTGGCCACATTATTATGGGGCCACCTAGTAGGTGGACCAACGTCGCCTCCTATGAAGGGACGGACAAATGACAACCACTCCCAGTAGGGGATCGAACCCCGACCGCGGGAGTTGAACCCGAAACCGTAGTACGGTTCTTTACCCATCATACAATCTGGTCGGCATAATGTAAATAATAATAATAATAGAACAGCTAAGTCTTAGAATACAAGAGTAGTTCTCATTTTACTATCAATTCCTGATTATTCTGTAGTATTTTTCCTAGACGAAGCGTCATGAAATTTCTCAGGTATTTCATTAAAAATGATGCATTTTATTTCTATTTCCGATTCTTTTTCTGCTTAAGAAACTGCAGATTACATGGAGAAAAAAAAACCGCTTTCATATAGAACTAGTATATGGTTCTTCTCTGTGTCCCAAAACTAGAAGACTAGATCGTAGAATTATGCGTGTAGATGATAAACACAGCTGGTATAGACGATCGGTCAAGAATTTGTAATCCGCAGATTTCTAGCTTATCAGAGTAGAATGACTAGTTTATTTCGCTAGAAATTCTTGTTCGATACACTCATGCACTAGAATTACCTTTTGTGAGTCTATCCACTAGCGTACGCATCGATTTACAGATATTTTCATCTGGGTACAAGCACCGGCTTCTAGAGAAGAGATCTAAAGATTGGGTAAATGGATTCCTAACTGTCTCGTTCTATGATCTAGTAGTTACAGGGAGTGCATACCCTACAAGCAACAATTCCCAGTTTCTGCTCGGCCAACCACCGGCATTCATCGCAACTCATCGCTCACCGAAATTCGGTACTCGGCCCAGACACGGAATTCCATCTAAAAACGATGATTGTTATGTGTGCGGCAGACACTGATCGGTCCGGTACCCATAAAACAATGCTCGGAACGATATCCGGCCTGAGTTATCGGGCCATATGCCTAAATTTGATGAAAATACGCTGAACTGAAAAGAAATTTCTGCCCGCATAACGGCCGAGCGGCATTCAGCCGATGAAAATTGGCGCATGCGCTCTGTTCATGCAACAGTCGAGCGATGGCAACATCCGAGTATCTACCGGCAGGCGCCATGTTTGTTTTCATAAGAATAGGAGACGAAAAAAACTGAAGAAGTGTTTTGGTGGTGATTAGTCTATATTGGTACGTATAACTATCATTTGTAACAAATTTTTGACATTTTTAATATAGTATTAGTCTAATATAAGTAAAGTTCAAATCTCTGAAATTATTTTTTTCTCTCTTGATACTGTTGCATAACATTAATGAAAGAACACTATTTTTTATTAGTATCTATTTCCTATCTTTACACGGCGTACAGTGTGTAATTAGACTAGTTCATACAGTTAATCGCTTTTTAGTTTTAAAATATACGGGTAAATTCTTCATTGAATCTAATAAAAAAATCATACTTCCGACCAAAACAAGCTTATTTGGTACTTATGTATTTTACAGTCAGTCAGCCAAAAAGAGCGATTTCGTGTGCGTTTGGAATACGTGAGATTCATTGTTACAATGTAGTGCATTGCAATCCTTTGGCGAAAAAACTTGTTGGCGTGAATTATCGACGGTAAAATAAGTACCGATTATTTGCATCCGTTGCCCATAAAAAAAAGAAAAAAAAAACCAAACGATGCGATTACTCGCCAAGATAGTTTCCAAAGGCATAAAGCGCAGATTCTTAGGGTTATGGAAATGAGAAGCTGAACAGCATTGATTTGATATTCAAACGACTGTTTTGTTCCGCTTTATAAACTTCGAAACCCGCGTTGATGAATTTAGATTAGCTTAGAAATAGTATACGTAAGTACAGGGATTTTTTTTTCTTTTTTAAAGCAGACCACTGTTTTTTTTTTTTTAAAGCAGAACACTGGTTAATGATGATTTCAGAACCTGTGGATACTATAAACCAGACTGATACAGGGTGTCCCAAAAAGGTGGTAACGGGCTTTAATTCTTTATCTATTAGAGATAAGTGGACAGCGTAAATTGAGAAAAGTGTTCAAAATGAGGTCGGAAGTAAGACTCCGTTAAAAAAAAATTCCTCTCGTTAATTTTCAAAAAGTTACACTTTCTACATCTTTATATGACCCTCGTCCAAAACCATTCCCATACACTAATGAGGTGATGCACAAAATTTCGGAATTATATTTTTAAAAGCTACATTTTAAGATAACCCCTCATCCTAGGATGATCGCCCACCCTTAGCGTTGCCATCACAACACAAACAAACAAACTGACAAACAAGACATCAGAGGGTTCAAAATTTGAAAAAAGAAGGGATATGTAAAAATCAGTCTTTGGGGTCACTTTCTGCATCCCGCAGTCTGAATCATGGTAAATTCTGCAAACGCAGAACATGAAAATTGTTATTATTGCTTCGAAACCTTCTGGCCAACTGCAGAGCGGGATCAGATCCTTTATATAAAACGAAAATGGCCTTAATTGGGCAGCTTCTTTTTTGCTGATCCCCAGTGAGGGGAAAACCGACTTATCCCGGGTCTCCCTCCTAAATTTTGAACCAATTTAAGATGACAGCTGGATGACCTAAGAGCTGCATTGGTACCCCAAAGAGAGATATGGGTTGAACATGGAAAACATTGAAGTCATAACATATTTTTCGTGCATTAATTCTCTACAGCGTACACGGTTTACATCAGCCTCAGTCGAGAAAGGATTTTACCCTTCTAGGCACTGGCCAAGCAGGTGCTGCTTCCCTTTCGGAGTTCCAATGGGAACCGAGCTTAACCAACTGTTCTACTGCCGGACACATGAAAATTTCATTCACCTAATGTTTTGCTGTCTTTGTGAGTGCATTGGGAAAATTTTTCGAGATACCAATGTGTTGGGGAAAACGTAGGGGGTCTATTCAGAAAAAAACGTTTTCTAGGGAGTTGAAGTAATATAAAGGTTGGAAATCCCTGATATAGAAATTATGTAAAAAAACATATGAAGCAGACTTACTCTGCATTTCCTATTCTTTGTGTAAATTAAGTTCTAAAAATTTTCTTTTTTTCTCCTAGAAGCTGCTCATAAAATAAGATGTTTGAAGATGCTGCTGCAAAACTCAAAGAAAATACTTCTTCTGTAAATTATGTGTATGATATATTTTGTGTAGAATAATTTCAATAAAAATTTTTGGAATTTACATTATTTTAAAAATTATTATAGCGATCTTATGTCTTATGGTCTATGTTTAAAAAAAAAAACCTATATTTCAAAACTGTAAGCTAGTTCCATAGGTTCCAGTGGTCAGTAATCTTTTTTAAATTGTAAGCTAATTCAAGAAACTTCGGAAAGTCGATTTCCTATCACAAAAAAAGTCCTAATGTGAACTACACAATTTTCTTGTATGGCTGTTAAAATTTACGCATTCTTGATGCACTCTATTTAAATATATTGGAAACTGAAATGCGATACTTCAGTATCCCGTTAAGCGTAAGAGATATCACCAGGATGAGATTTCAGCATTGAAAACTTATTCCTGGCTGAAAAATTGGCATTAATCTTTTATTCGTCAGCTTGGCGACAAACGGCGAAATTTTAAGCATGACCCAAATAGCGACCTTAGCCAGTGGATTGTAATCAAAAATGTACAAATGTACAAGTGCAGAACCAAATGTTACGACAGTCTTAAATACAAAATTCCAATATTTTATGGCTAATAGTTGTTTTTATTTGAGATACGTACTTATTTTTAGTGCCAAAATTTGTAATATTACCCCTAAATTTACCAAGCTTGGGGACAGTTGGCAATATTTTGGGCATGAGCTAAACATAGATAGTTCAGGGATTTTAAATGTGAAAGGCATGTCCATAGACTTTAATGCACCGAAAGTCTTTTATATAACTCTGTATATAAACTACTCAGTCAACTGGAATCAAAAAGGGAAATTCACAACTATGTTTTAAAGCAGTCCTAAATTTGAAATTTCTTCGGCTATTCCTCTTTGAGTCAATCGAATTACACAAGAACATAGTACATAAATACATGCATACGAGCAGACGTCCCTCAAATTTAATCAAACTAGATCGAAAATGCAGCATGCGTTCGTACAGACATTACCAGAATACTAGTTAAAGCGAGTTCTGGGATTAAAGTCAATTACCTACACGAGGGATCTAGGCCTGTGGATGGGTTGCCCTCCGTGGGGGTCTTTCTAAGGTGTTCTAACCCGTATTTACGCTAAATTTCGGTCGAAACCATGGAAAACTCCGAACGGTTAGGTCGGCGGACGCGACCTGGTTCTGAACCACACACTTCCAGTCTTCCAGTTCAGAACGCTATGCGCTCGGACTAGTTAAAACAAATCGAACATGTAATATACGAATATAATTTCATACGTAGATGGAGTATACGACTATAGTGCGTTAAAGTATAGTAGAGTTTCGTATATAGTACCACTATATACGTAAATAGATGGAGTATACGACGTACTTACATGCATGCATGTGCGTCGCGTAGTAAAAGTGTATTTCTTCTATACTGCATTGCTTCTGCACTGCATTATCATATAAGAAAAATGCGATTACAAATACATTTAAAAAATAAAAGACATCTGTAAAATACTTGTGAATGTTATCATTCGAATTGCATCGTAGGGACAGAAAGGGTTAAATTCATGTCAACATCACATAAGAACTTATCGAAAAGTGATACTCACCCTGGTGTTTGGCCAATCTCACGTATAAAGTGAACGGGCCGTTCCCTAAATCCGTGTCCAACCCGATGAAAACTCATCGGTTAGACTACTTCCCCTACTAGCAATTTTGCTCGGGCTACCACCGGCCACGCAGCCAGCCGATGAAGGCCCGAGCAAAATTGCTTGTAGGGTCGGACGTTTCCACGTCCGAGGGGACATGAACTGCGTGTATCTGAGCAGTTTCAGAGTGAACGGCCCGATTTCGTCTCATCGGCTCAAGGCTACGTGGCCGGTGAAGGCCCGAGCAAAATTGCTAGTAGGGTAGACACACAAATTCTAGTTTCACCAATTATTTTCTTGATGTCAGTGGTATATTTTTATTTTTATTTCAGTGTATTTAAACGCGTGGTCAGAGGTTTTGCCTTTATAAAGCTCAACTCCGTTGACTTACTTTCCGTATGATGATGGTTCTAAAATATTCTGCTGACAGTGGAAAGAATTATCTTTAACCTTAATTAAGTATCGATTTTGACTATTTATGTAAAGTAGTCATGTAGTACGTATTCAGAGGGTAAGAAGTCTAATCCCTTCAAAATTTATTGTTCAAAATATAACATTTTGGTGTAAAATATTGGGATAAGGAAGCATATTTGAAGGAAATTTGACCATTTATGCCTTTTATTCCCCTTCCCTTCAAATTTTATTTAATTATTTAATTATTTTTTTGAATACGTGTCTGGCCTGATGTATGTACTAAATATTACATAGTTAAATAACATTTTTGTCTGGGATGTTAAACTAAAATATTACGCAAGTCTTATACCACAATTGCTTCAATAACGGTTGTAACTATAGGCAGCTGCTTTTTTTTTTCTAGGTTCCATGCAATGAATACTATCAACCTAATAACTGTGATTTTGATCGGTAAGTACAACCCAGTTAAATATAATAAATGAATTGTGAGCTACACGTCGCTTGGTTCTTACATGTTCATTGGCACATAAAAATTTAAACTTCACACTACAGTAGACCACTCCAATATATCACGGTAGATATTTTGTTATTAGCAATCCGTGTTCTACGGGTCTTAAGCTATACTCCACCTGGAGTGCGGACTCTGCGTATAATCGCTGGAAAAATTATTTCCACTCCTCAGAAACACAATTATATTTAATTTTGCCATTCAAAAGTTATATTAATTAGGAGTTAAAGCGTAATAAAATCACATCTGTTTCAGCTGTATTTTTAATTATGTAAAACCTATTGGACACCTTGCGTATTTTCCACCCATGGCGATTTTTCATTATTTGGCGACTTGCGTATATGTCTAGTTAATAATGAGCTCTAAGAAAACAGTACTTCACATGTTTTCTTTGATAAAAAGTACGGAACAGCTAGGATAGCTTGCCACCAATAGCGACTTTCATTATTTGGCGATTTACACATGCTCACGACCTATAATTACTGCTCATGCAAGGTTCCCGGAAAACCGTTATCCATATTTTCATATACATAATCCTTTGCAGATTGGCGTATTTAGCACCACGAATTATATCAACTCGCGGCGCTGGCAAATACGCATAGTTAACGCCCTCAAATATGTATACTGGTAGGAAATACTCCAGCTGGACCGAGCCGCCTTTAAAATAATTTGCACGTTAATTATTTTTCATTTTCAAGATACTGCGTTCCCGCATTCTGGAACTCGAAGCTTATTCACCCTGCTTGGAAAGATACTATTTTGCCAGATCATTCCTAATGCCAAGATGGCGCTTTTAAAATCAGTTACAATTATTTATTCTGTTTTGGAAAAACGAATAGTCGCTAATTCTAAACTCCTGTTGTCTAAGCGAACTTACTATTTGAAAATTCTCAACTTTGTGCAACACACTTTGAGTTAGTTATTTCATATACTTTTTAATTTGGCGTAAAATGGGCGTAATTCTAACTCATGTTTGTAAATTTCACGCGATTCTATGAAAGGAATGAATGATTTTACGCCAAATCTGGCAACCATTCTGTTTATTTTTTCAGTTTTTTATTAATATCTTCTAAAATAATTCGATTTTCAAAATTTAAGTCAGCTTAGCAGGTTCCTCGGAATTTTTCGAATCTGTGGGCACTTTAGTCGAAACTCAAATCCCCACGGTTTAGGAGGAGATAGGCGAACAAGCTATTGACAGCGCCAGCGACAGCGGCCTTTACTTTTTTTTAGAATAGAGAGAAACATTTTTTTCTCTCTCATTTATAATACAAGAAACAACTTTTTTGAAAATTAAATAATGACGCTACATATGTTCAAAACATATGTTAAAGACATAATCCTTACGTATAATCATTAAAAAAAGTAAATTAAATTAGTAATTATAAGTTCTTATCAGACTTTCATGCTAAATGATCGCCATCTCAGTGCGTTTCGGAAATATTAGTTAATGAATCAAGAGTTTATGTTATATTTCAAAAAATATTAGCTGCTATAATAGCTTTAGATCTTCAGAGTTAGGAATGTTGGCTGTTGTGTTGTTGATTCTACTGTATCAATAGTAGGGAATGCAATCCCGATCCCGCGGGAACGGGATCCTGCGGGATCCCGCATAAATGTTTGTGGGACTAGTCCCGCGGGATTACGATCCTAATCCCGCGGGATTGACACTGAGAAATAATTTTTTTTTTTTTATTACAGTTTCACGTTGCTTTCCCAATCAACAAACCGAAAAATTTTGCATATTTATGTCTCTCATCTAACAAGAAACGAATCAAAAATTACAAATTTTAATTTCAAGTTTATTTTTTAAATCATCTTCGAATGGGAGTCTGACTGGAACATCTAAATCTAAGCATTGTAATATAGATTTTTCGTAAGTTCCCATTCTCCAAATGAACTGAAATATTTCATACTATTTATCTCTTAGCGAACAGTCACGAATTAATTATAAAAAGTTTTTATTTTAGTTTTGAATTTTTTTAATAATTCCCGATTTTAATTATTTTACTAAAATTAAATCTAGATTAGGAAATGGTTCATTGGATATGTTCGATTTTGTACGTTATTTTTTCAGCAACTAAGAAAATAACGCAAGTATGTTAACATATCTATAAATTGTACATTCCTCATTTTTAGCAGCAAACATAAGATATAACTTAGTATATTATTCAGAATATCATGATTATAATTTTCATATTTCTAATTTATTGTATTAATAATCTCATAAGATTTTATTATTAAAGTAAAACTTCATAGTGCTTAAAATCTTACATTTTTCTACTTTTCTCTGTTGAAATGAAGTCTTAACTAAGTAAAATGTCAATTCCGCGGGATTGCGGGATCCCGCGGGATCAAAGAATCTCATCCCGAAATCCCGCAGGACGAAAAACAGTGCAGGATTGCATTCCCTAATCAATAGCACTTAATTTAAAATTTCATCATGTAAACTAACAATGATAAGTTGCATACTTTTTCCTAATAAACAGTGCACCTATTTGACTCCAAGACAGTGTCAGCTACAGTGATAAAAACAGTAATTGTGAATACTTAAAGTAATTGTGAATTATCCGATTATACAGGTTCGCAGTAAATTTCTAATTTAGAATTTATGTCAGAGAAAAGAATGATGGCAAACAGAAGCACAGTCATAGTTAGAAAAAGCATGTTTAAGGAGAAACCCTCGGATGAAACACGACGCTGCCGAGTCCCGTGCTATCCTACAAGAAAATCGATTTCACTCATAGCATCCACAATTATCAATGTTTTGTCCTGGTTTTATCTCCAACATCTAGCAGCTGACACGATGCATAGTTTGCCGTACCTGAAATTTGGATATTTTTTCTGTTAACATTTTAAAAATTCAGTTCAAATTTGTAAAACCGGCTTTGCAAAAAGTAATTGAAAAATTTTAAATATTGGCGGGGAAAATATCAAAATTTCAGGAACCGCAAACTATACATCATATTATTACATAAATGGCGGAGAAAAAAACGAGACGAAATATTAATAACTGGGGATTCTGTGTGTGAAATCGATTTAGCCAAAGGATAACATGGGACTTCGCAGCTTCGTGATCCATCTGAGGGTTTTGCCTTAAAAACTAAGAAAGAAACAGGTTAACTCCCCATAATTTTGACTGAGACTTCCAACTTCGTTACATCCTAAAGTGCGGATGAAAAGAGGAAACCCATACCGTTTCGGAGATTTAAAAAAAAAAAAAGAAGCTTTGGGTTAAAACGGAGGGGGTATTTTCAGAAAAGTTTTTGCAAATATCATGACAGGACGAGTTCTTTTCACATTGTATACTGCTTGTGTGAATAGGGATGGGCGCGAGACGAACAGTATATAATCCAGTCTCGTCACGCAAAACATTTGAAAGCTTTGTCTCGTCTCTAAAAACTCCTGTATACTAATGATAAAAACATCTATTTGCCTCGCATAAAAGGCTGTAAAGCTCTGTCTTGTCTCATCTCGCTTCCATATGTGTTTATAAGTGCGTTTGTTCTTCGCGTAGTCCCAATATCGGCAGAAACTCGTAAATTTCCAGATTCCGAAATAACCCTCCTTTCTCATTTCTTAGCGGTAGAGTGTGTAATTCACAGCCAAGAGATCCGAGAATCTTCTACCAAGTCACTGATCTTCAACGTAAATCTTTACTCGAATTCAGAAATTACTGAGCTTTATTTCTACGTTTCAGAATTCCATTGATTACAGTGGATGATTTTTATCGCTGCGGACCAGCAAATCTCAACATCAGTTCAAGACAATATTTCTTGGGTGCAGCCGGGGAGAGAATAACATACAATGAGAACAAGAAAGCTTATAAAAGGTAATATGCTTGTGTTTGGTTGGTTTGGAAGTTGCTTTAGAGTTAAAAACAGCATCACACAGATCTGAATTTCAAAGGTATAACTCTATGAATGACAAATTTGTATTCTTGTATTAAATTATGTTCAAGATCATCCAGCTAAATTATTTAAGATTTGTTCTTCTGTATGACAGCAAAGTGCTATGACTTTGAAACATTAAAAAATTTTTGTGATCAATTTTGCGGAAACCTCTATATAGAAATTTTTAAATACTAAATGTTTCAGCAACAGATTCAGTTCTTAAATTCTTTTTGATACTCACGATACAGCTTTACGAGTTGTTTATTTTATTCTAAATGAATACAAATATTTTTAAATAAAAAAATTTGCTGCTCTAAGCAAAAATTCTGTTTCATTTTTAAATATGCTTCTCAAGATCGCTATATTGCTTATGAACAGTGTACCGTATTAAAATGTATTTGAACGTCTTGAAAAACTGTCATTGTCCAGTGTACAAGGATGGGTGTAACATAACTATGAAATGACTAACTGTTCCTCTCGTTATGTGCTTTATAATTTAAATTTACATCAGCTTACACCCTCAGCATTCATGTAGTATGTTGCATATGAAGAGACGTGGATAGAAGAGAAAACTAAGTTTTTCATTCTTTATGCTATTTAAAATATTTTGTTAAGTTACAATACTCACTGAAATAGAAAAAGAAAGAAAAAAGGAATGCGAGAGACAGTATAATTTGTTTCCTCTTGTTGAAGGTTGAGAATTATTCCGACGTATCTGAGAGGCTTGTCTAGTACAAGTTTAGAGGTAAACACGCTAGGACAGAAAGTGAAGTTTCCAGTTGGCCTTTCACCAGTCGCATTTCAGAAACTAGCCGATCCTGAGGGAGAAAAAGCAACTCTGCAAGGTAAGAATAGACAGGCTTCAAAGTTGTAACATACAGCATACATACAGTAAAGCAGTTGCATTGTTGAACTCTGAAAAGGTAATACTTCATTCTTGAGATATTATACACAAAAGATATTATGTTGAAATAAAGTTAATACTCTAAAGATAAAAAAAAGTGAAAACTTGATTATCTAAATACTAGATATTTTCACTAAGGATTATTGATATCCTTACTGAAGTCGCCGGAATTCAGGCATCGAAAAAGAGCATTATTTGGGAAACCCAAGTTTTAAAAGTTTAGTAACGATATTGTATCATTTGAAGCTTTTCATATTTGAATTCAGTTTTGAGGAAAAAGATACAAACCATTTATTTATTTATTATTATATATATGTATTTTTTTGCTCATACTCAACCAGTTAAAGATCAATTATACCTACAGAAAAATATTTACAAAACGCCATAGGAAAAGACAGCCAAACCGAAAAAAATTGCATTACTTATACTTGAATGCAGTTACTTGCAACTTCAGTGTAATGTTAATTTGTAACAATCACACGTAACTTGTAACAGTGTAACGTAACTTGTAGGAGGAGCCTGTTGTGCTGCTTTTAAAAGCAGTTACAGCACAATGTGACGTATAAGCAGCGATAGTTTTTAGATATACAAAGGATTAAATTTCATAAAAAAATCGTAAATATCCACCATTTTTTTTATTTGGATGACTCAATGCGTTTAAAAATAAATTTCCCCTTTTCACGTGCAGTTCTCTGAAATTAATCGGGAGATACATTTCAGATTAAGTCTCAAAGGACCATATATATTAGATTCAGCTACTCATCCTATTGTCTTGTTACGCTTTATTTTTTAATTTATAGAGCACAGAAAACTCAAGAAATCTAACCCACCTAAAAATAATTTCGTTTAAATATTTTAAAGGTAAGTTTTAAGTAAATATGTAGATATATAGCCTCTTAATTTATTTTAAAAAAATAGTAGAAGGGACTAAACTCGTAAATATAGTTATAAGCATCTATCTTTTGCAAAAATTAAAACTCAATATTTTGCTTCCATTAGATTTTTTTAAAACATTGAATATCTTTATTGTAATTATAATATTCAAATAAATCACTTAGATAACTCTTGTGTATGTCTTTATTTTAACCATCGTTGCTTTTCATTCTTAACACTTTCCAACACAATTAAAGACTGCGGTTTATCCGTTGGACGGAATAAACTAACTGCCCTGCCCTCACCCACTCCCCCGACGAAATTGCATTAATCCGTCGCTGTCACGAAAGGTTCACATATTGGACTTCTGTTTAATAAAACTAGTAACATTTCTTTCTCCAATAAAGTGAACTTTGTCGCTGTTCTGATGATATATATTTTTTATAAGCCTTCCATACCCGGGAGGGAATTATGGCACACCCTCTATATATTCTATCAAGTAGCATATATTGAAAATGATATTCATAGCATTAACAGTTTTTTTATAGAAGCAGACAAAATACTCACTTCCAAAAGTTAAGTATGAGCGGTATAATGTGAAAAAATGGACAAGTACTGCTTCGATTGACACGAAATGCTGCAAGTAAGTAGCTCTGTGTTTATTTAGGAACAAAACAAAAAATTCATACATAGATTAAAAAAATTGAATTTTCATAGATTATAAGAAAACTTCATACTTGCGTCATTAAGAAAATTATGTTTAAATATAAAACAAACAACAAAAAGCGACATTAACAGGGTATGTGAGCATCCCTCACCTTTAGACAAAATGTACAGCGTGTGATAGTGCTTGTTACCACCGCAGAATCCAGTTTCCGCCATTCCTTCTGTAGGACAGTTTCTAAATCTCTGGATTTCTAAATCTGAGAGTGGCTGGAAGTGGGAAACGTCTACATATAGCACGGCCGAGGGCACCTCAAAGATTTTCAATTGGGTTAAAGTCCGGCGAGTAAGCCGACCTCTCTATACGCGCACTCCCCTAACTCTTCAGAGAGTCGCCAAAGATGATAACTATATGGAGACCAATGGAGACGCGCATTATCGTCCATTAAAACGAAATAAGAACCGACTGCTGCAGCGTACAGTGTCACAATGGGATTCAGGACTTCATTTCGATGCTGTACAGCCGTCATAGAACCCCACCTAGACACGTGCAGGTCGGTCGAATGAAATCTCAGCCCAGGCCATGATGCTTCCACTGCGGAATGCGGGACGTTCGGTAATGTTCTCGGGACGATTGTATTTGCCTCGTACCCTTCAGACCCTTACACGCTAATAATCCAGCTGTAAGGCAAATCTGGACACATCCGTGAAAACGCTGGCCCAGTCAGACACAGTTGAATTTACATGCTAGCGGCACCATTTTAATCCTGCCCCTCTGTATTGGACGGATAAAGGGGCAGAAACTCGTGATTCCTGGGCGTACAGACCATTCATTTGTAGCCTTCAACGAATAATAGTGGCAAATATCGTCTTACCAATGGCCATTGCAGCCATAGATGCCACACGTCTGGAGGTCGATCTTCGATTCCGCTTGGCTACGACTGCAATATATCGATCGTCGGTGGGGGCCGTAACCCTTGGATGTCTGGATACAGATCTTCTGGCAATTGTTGCTGGTTTGGAACTATTTCAATAATCTTGAAATGATGGAATGATGAATGCCAAAGAAAAGAATAACATCGGCGATAGATTGTCCTGCTTCGTTCCGTCCGACCATTGAATCAGTTCCGAATCTTCCATTCATCTTCTGGAAGCCATAGAAACATGTTTAGCTTGAAAACAAATAATACTAATGTTCTAAACAACTTATCAGCACTTACATGCAACTCCTTCAACCCTTCACAATACCGAGTTCTTATACAACTGCCTGTTTTGCATATTTCTCGACGCGAAACCGTGATTGAGTGTTACCTAATATATTTGTATACTCTCTTCTATCTTTGCACCAAATTACAGCTTCTTTAATTCAGATTGTCTTACGGAAATTAATATTTTTCTCTCCGTGATTAACTTTTGGAAGTGAGTGCAATTTTAATGCACCACAGATCATGGGCAGACATAGTTTAAAGTGAATTTTAGTGACATTAAGTTTACAAAAACAAATTAAATGAAGCAAAATTATCGAAAGTTATTGAGATTTGTTTTAAATAAATGCTGTGCTCTCCATTGAGAATATTATATACTTAATTTATATAGTTTTTTTAAAGAACCACACACAATAACTCCAATACATTTAAATCTAATGTCAGTCATTGTTCAATGTGCAATTTTGAAATGTTTATTCATTTCAAATAAAATGAAGTTAGTACTGAATATTGAAGAATATTGACCATATAAAAGAGTAGATGTATTATTTATGCCTTATTTTTACACAACAACTGTCATAAACCACGAAATAATTGTAGAAATTGAATTAACCCTTTGAGGCGCAACCCTTTCCTAATGCTGAAAAAAAGGGTAGCCGTTGCCATTGCTCGACTTAACTACCAGCAAGAAGGCGGACGATCGAAACCCTTTTTTTGACGCTGTCGTTAAAAAAGGGTCTCTAGATCTGTGGCACGCGATGAACGTTTAGATCGTCCGACATCTTGCTGGTAGTTAACTCGAGCGATGGCAACGGCGGCCCTTTTTTCAGCATTGGGCAATCGATCCAGCTGTTTTCGCATTCTTTCATTTTCCAGCAAATGCCAGCGCTGTTAAAAATAAGTGACAATTTTTTTTTTTTTTTACGGGAAATGACGTGCTAAAAAGTAAAGGATTCTCGTGGAGCTATGTCACCCGTAACTATTTTTATAAAAATCTTCGTGACTGGCAACAGTCAAAACGTCAGAGTTTGGTGATCCCAGAGCGGGAACAGTGCGCGTTAAAGGGTTAAGTTGATATGACTTTAGTAACTTTTGGTCATTAGCTGCAACCTCGGGCGAGGAAAGGGCAGAATGAAACAAGAATAACAGAAAGGAGAGTACATATAACAAGAAATAACATTGGTCAGAAAAGGAGAATCTCCGCCGATTGCATTTTTGCAACGACGACAATGAACAGTTTAGGACCATTATTTAGGGGGTCTTATTAACAAATAAAAGAAATGTGCTCGAAAGTGTGTCAAATCTAATTTCCTTGAGACGGGTATTGAATCATGCTTTCAGAAACTAAATTATCTTGCAGCCATATCAGACATGGGTATCGTAATGATACTGAGCAGCTTTGCAACCATCACGATTGAAGAGGCCGCTCGTTATAAAGGCTCCTCTCACTTGTGGATGCAGACTGATGTTCATCGCGAGAGATCACTCACTGCAAATCTTGTTACGCGGGCTGAGAGATCTGGGTTTGAAGCCATCGTTGTAACGATCGACCTTCCTGTAACTGGAACACTGAATTGTAACGGGAGGCAAATGGACGCTCTGGTCAAACAAGAGTATGTATTAACTGCTTTATTAACAATGAAATAAAAAATAATAAGTGGTGCATTTGATTCTATTAGACATACAGACAGTCAACGAAGGCACACCCAGACAGCACATAAGCTCAAATCAAGCTTGACATTTCTTTGAATTTGACGTATTAATACAAGCTTGACAGTTCAATTCATTTTAAGCTTGCAGCAAGCATGGAGAAGTCATTTGAACTGTCAAGCTTGAATACAACTTGATTACTGCTTGATTTGGAAAGCCACATCCACATAACAAGTAATTTATCATTAGTCATAAATGTACTTGACCATAGAATTAAAAATAAAGATTCTATATTTCCAAATATTGAAATTCTTCAAAATAAAATACAATTATACTACGAAATTGATTTCAAAATCAGTCGTTTGTCTCGATTTTGCCCAATATTGCCCAACATGAGTGTCGCGATATTGAAAGTTTTAAAACGTGTGCTGCTTTTAAGTTTATATTATGCTTATTTCCATATTAGTAGAGTCTATAAATCACACATAACATTATTTTAATTTTGATTCATCCGAAGGAAAAATAAAAGAAACAGATCGGCATCGGCCACTGATCGACCTCGCCAGAAAACGGCGTGACAACCATAACAGTCACTTCAAACTTTAGTCATATCAGCGCGAGTCAGATTGGCTGAATGGTTAGGAAGTTAATTAAAATTATTGAATATCTGAAATTTCAGCGTAAAAGGGAAAATACGTGGAAAAATAAAATATGTGGGGCGAGTTCGCCGACGGGCGCCCCGTGTATTTAGAATATTTTTTAAAGATTGAAATTAAGCTTGATTCAAGCTTGCTATGACAAGCTTAATGCAAGTTGGGCAAATGTAAACTTGAACACTTGATTCAAGCTTGCATTAAGCTTACACGCTTGAATTTTCAAGATTAATTCAAGTTTATTGACTTGATAAATCAAGCTTACTGCAAGTTTGATGCATATTTGCTGTGCTGTCTGGGCATTGTAAATAATTTCTGTCTGCGGAAACTTCCACTAAAGTTAATTCTCCTTTCCACAAGTCACTCGATGTAAATTCGAAATTATAAAAGCCGTATAACATCAGCCATTTTGTATTTCAAAATACACTTGAGTAGCTTTTTTCAACTATTTCGACTTAAATTGAACAAATACCTTCATGCGATTACGTTTCAAACATTATCGAATGCTTATCTTCAACCTGAAACAATTCTACAAAAGATATCTTCGTGCATTTTAAGTGAAAAAGCCAGAATCTCAGTAAAGAGTTTCAGACTCCTCGTTAGGAGTCTCGAATACATTGCCAGTTAGTGCTAAATCACAAACCATCGTAAATTTCAAGATAGTTTTAAGACCATAATAACTTGCATCAATATATATTGTAAAGAATTTTTCTTCATTTTAGAAACTTTTTCAAATATATTTTTCAGAATTACAAATTTCCCAGGATATGTTTTCAGTGAGGACATGTTCGACAAGTCTGCAACGTTTAGTGTTATTACTTGGATAAGAAGTATTACAAATTTGCCTGTTGTGGCTAAAGGAGTTTTGACAGGTAAATATTTTGCAAAATAATACATTTATCCAATATAGTCTCCTTTCTTTATGCTTTCATATTTCCGAATTTTGGAGTTTCATATCTAAACACCAGCAAAAAAAAGATTGTGTTAGTATGATACGTTTAACAAAATTGGGCACCTCTAGATTAGACAATTCAAAATTAATTAAATTGATACAACTGTAGACAGTCATTGTTTGGTACATGCCCAAAATCTCGCCGTTTGTCCTCGACCTTGGCGAGTTTTGGCGAAATATCGCCAAATTTGGCGATAGTCAGTCATTTGGTCCATGCCCAAAGTATCGCCATTTGTCATCGTTCTTGGCGAGTTTTGGCGAAATATCGCCAAATTTGGCGACAATCTGTCATTGTTTGGTTTATGCTTAAAATCTCGCCAAATGTCGTCGACATTGACGAGTTTCGCCGAAATATCGCCAAATTTGGTGCCAAAAATTATTTCCTATTTTGTATAACTCTAAAACTTTAACCCGTAGATTTTTTAACTTTGTATTTAGAACTATTGTAATATCTAACTGTTTTCAATATCTTTTTTGACAGCAATCGACTGAGAATTTATTTACATGGTGAGCCAAATGACTTTGAATACATTGAGGTGTATAGATGCATTCAATTCATTGAAGGTCTGTGGTCAATGACTACTTTGGCTATCCCCAAAATCTCGCAAACTATTTCAAGTTTGTCGGCTTTTGGTGAAATATCGCCAAATAAAGTGTCAGAAGGAAATCTTTCAAATTGAACTCAGCTTGGCGATATCGAAATATTTGGCTAGAAATCGCTAAACCTTACTATTATTGATATTTTACCTCTTTCAAACAAATAAATTTAGAGGAAGTGCGTCGAAAATATTTTTGATCTAATGGACGTGCAAGGAAGTCATGTGTTGGACACATCAGATTTTTTAAGCTTAATTATAGCATTTAATATATACCAGATGAATAAATTACATGATGTTGACAACTATTTTATTTTATCTTGCATTTTCTAAAGCGTGGACAATGCATTAGCGCAGTTATTTTGCAGATGATTTTATTGAATTTCACCTAAATTAACAAAACCTACATGAAATAATTTAAGTACCACGTACGTTATAAGCCAAAATTGCACACAGTTTTCGTGAAAATCGTCCCATTTCAAATGAAAACATGTGTGACCTAACTTCTGCGATAAAGTTTATCACCCTTACTAAACTCTTAATGCAGTGTCACACTTGTTACATAAAACTGACGTTGGTCTCACTGTCAACTCGCTCTAATTAAATAACTAATTTCATGTTTTATTTTTAACAATTTACAGTAGACCCCTTCATAACACGGGTCTACAACACAAATTCGTAGAACACGGCGAAAAAATTGTGATCGTTTTCGTGTAACACGTTAAAAGAGACTCGTACAGCACGGTAAAATGAGACATATGTTCTGATATTATGACGCTTTAGCTCCTGTAATTAACATAACTTTTGAGTGGCAATACCAAACATCATTGCATTTCTACGGAGTGCAAATAAGTTTTGCCGCGATTATTCCGCGCAATCCGCACTCCAGTTGGAGTATAGCGCAGGACCCGCACAACACGGATTCCTATAACACGGAACGTATCTACCGTGTTATAGGGAATATACTGTAGTTGAATAGTGTCAAATTCAAAAGAAAATTCTAGGTTGCCGTATTTAGTAATATTTCATCTCACCTTGGTGGCAAATATCCGAACTGTATCAAAAGTTATCTTTACAAAATTTTTAATTCTGTATAACCCTCGAAAAAACTTCGGTGTTTACCATCTACGAAGGTTTTTCATGACGTGACAACTTATGCTTGCGTGCAGTGGCGTAGCCCAGGAGGGGATAGGGGGTCACAACCCCCCATGAGGAGTTTTTTGCCATACAAAATGTATATTCTTCACTCCCTTATCACACACGTGTATACATACACATATGTGAGCTGCAGTAGTCGTAACACCCCCATGAAAAATTTCTGGTTACGTCACTGCTAGCGCATAATTGATCATTTTTCTTTTCATGTATCAGTGATCAATATACTTCAGGATGAGAATCTCCATTGAAAAAATAAAATGTTCTAAATAATCTGACCCCAGAAAACTCTGATTAGCACAGTGGGGTTACCATGGGCCCAACCCAGAAAAAAATTTCGGGGGGGGGTGTACAGAAATTAAATTTATAAATTCATAAAAAGATGAAAAAGTCCCAATTTTTCACAAAAACGCTTCATTATTATTGTTTTGTAAAAAAAATTTTAGATTTCGGAGGGGAGATCCCTGGTCCCCCCGGGTACGGCGTGGGGGTTACACAAATACGCGCCGGACATACGCTCTTGTTTATGTCCGGAGGAGCATGTACATTACTGCTTGTGTACTGCTCCGGATAATCTGCCAGCAAGGCAACAAAAATTGACATAAAAATGGCACCCGCATGCGAAGGAAATAAAATTGAAGGTATATAGAATTACATGAAAACTTCGATTATTTTTAAAGTGCATGCCTCTTACAGTTCTATTTCTTTCACATTTGATGCGTTTTCACTTTTACGAGTCTTAAAAGCTGTAAAATTAGTGGTTTCACTTAATTGTTAAATTTAATAACTTAAGTGGCAACAATGGATTCCGTTGCTACCGAAACTATAAAAATGGAACATGAAATGAGTTATTTTTGTTTACTTTGCTAGAACTGCCATATTGGTGTCAATAACGCCAACAATCGTTGCCAAATAGCTCAAACCACAAATTAAACTTGACACTAAAGGCAATACGCAATACTTTGTTTGGCGGAATTTAAAAAAAAAATATCTATGCATACGCTAGTGACATCGGCTCATCTCAATTGTGGAATGGAATTAATAACACGTACAGAGCTGCACTACATTTGAATATTTTTCGCCAACTTTGCTAAGAAATGTACTAACGTAGGAATCAACATACATTTCAATTCGTAAAACAAAAAATATATTAGACAGTATTAATTACGCCTTTCTAACAGCTTTTAGTAAAAGAAACTTCTGTAGCGCTGCTTTAACAAATAAGAATCAATTATTTATTACGCAGTACTTTGATCGCCAAATGCCAACATACGCCATTTTGCGAGTTTTTTTGTTTTCAGGGAATCATTCGAAGCATTGATTTAACAGCAATCAAAATGGGAAATAGTTATCTATCACTTATATGGTTCGATCGTTCAAAATTTAATGCAGGCATATTATTGATAAGTAGCAGTCATTTAAATTATTATTAACTATAACGGGTTTTAATCACCGTTAACTGCCATGTACAAAATGCGAGAATTTCAATTTTCTGAAATTTGGCGGAATTCCTCCAACTTAAATCAGTTTACTTAATTTGGTGAAAATTCTATAGATCGTTTAAAATCGCCTTAATAACTGCATTATTTCTATATGAAACATCGAAGTATAGCGCCGTAAAACTTATACTTGTTATTAAAAATACTATTTCGTTACGCTCTCAGTAATTTGCGCCAAGACCAAAACTGTACAAATCGATAGAACCAACTACTTTCTCAAAATCGCCAAATGAGCCATTTTTTTTTTCGGCCAAACTAAAAAATATACATATTAGTCTCGGAAATCTCTCAATCCCTTATTCTTTTACACATAAAAAACATTGAATTCCAGCTCTGATTTAACATGAACGCAATATTTTAATTAAAAAATAACTTTGTAAATAATCTAAACAGAAAAAAATCATTATTCTTTTATTTTTACTGCAGGAGTCTAAATAATTTAATAAAATAGCCAAACATGGCAACCTCGATGCTTATTTCTCACTTTTTTGACTACAGGGGTTACAATCACGGAATTGCGGAGAACAAAAATTAGCGTTTTTATGGGGTTTTTTATCAATATCTCCTAAACTAATTCGAATTTCGAAATTTAAATTAGCGGAGGTTCTTTCTCGAAATTTTCCGAATAAGTGGACACCTCGATCAAAACTCAACTCCCAGCCGTTTAGGAGGAGATGATGCTACACACACACACACACACACACACACACACACACACACACACACACACACACACACACACACACACACACACACACACACACTCACACACACACACACACACACACACACACAGACGCGCACAGATTTTAATAGTATAGATAATACAGCCACATGTGGTAGAATAATTTAGACACAAATAAAACCAGCAATTAATGTCTTTATAAGGTTGTGGGAAATATACTTTACCACCACATTCACAAATTGCTAAACGTGCACAGCAATATATTTTACCATCTCTCAGAAAAGCTAATAACTTCTAATGAAACGAAACAACTACAGCAAAATTAATAAACGTCTTGATTACACGGTATGGCTTTAACAACAGAAGTTGTAACATATGAGGGGAGAACATATGAAGCAATTTTGTCTTGATTCACATTCATTTAGTCACATTTTTAGTCAGAAACGCAAAAATTTACAAATCAGGAAATTAAAAGCACGATTCAATAGCATTTAATAAGTTGCAGTAAGCACTCTTCAAATAGAGGTAAAAATTGATTAATTTTATCTTTTAATCTAAATAAATATCTTTTCTTAAATAAATTGAAATCCCAAGAATATTTAATGTACCATTACTAGAAGAAATACCATTTGTTTTAAAGGGGTAAAAGCTAGGTTAATCAATTATTAACTGCTGATGCGCATTATAGTGTATGTTGAAGCGGTATCTAACTATAAAGATTTATACTCTGATTTTTGTGTTCGAATTCACCGATTAAGTTTTACAATTTATTTAGTTTCAGATGCTCGGATGGCATTACAGGCCGGAGCCTCAGCCATTTTAGTTTCTAATCATGGAGGAAGGCAAATCGATAGTGTTCCTGCCACTGTAAGTAAAATTTATGTCCCTTCTTTCAATTTGCGACAAACCAAAGAATATTAAATGTATCCTAATGAAATTTATATTTTACACATAGAGTGCGAAGTGAGCTTTTTAAACATCAGTGATTTAAACGCAGTGTGTGTAGAAGTAGAGAGCGATTTCATTATCTACTTGTATTTCAAAAGTTTGCAATCCTTATAGTAAATTTACGAGGCTTAGTAGCAAATATTTTGCAGCCAACAGGAAGAATGTCACCACTATATTATCATGAAATAACAATGTACTTATTAAAATACCAAGAATAGAAGTCCCAAAATGCATCAGAAAACGTCTATTTTTACTTTCCTAACATTTTACATGTATGGAAAGTACTGTAATAAGAAAAAAAAATTGAATTATTTATTTTTTAGTATTTACACATTTGAGGTTTTCTGAATTCATCTATGCTATTTTTAATGATGTATGTGTGTGTGCGTGTGTGTGAGAGAACATGATAGCTCCTAAATGTTGCATTCAATTAACCTAACATTTGATATAAATATTATAGAGCCCGGTCGCACGTCCGGTATTGATTTTGGTGCGCATAGGGCTTATAGTTTTTACAGGGCTACATATATATATATATATATTTTTTTTTTACACTTGGGGCCAAGGCCCCTAGACTAGCTACCCTCGCTTTCGTGTGAGGCATTCGGCTCCTAATGAGGCTTATTCGTAAAAAAAGGCATGGCTTCAACAAGCAAAACCCAAATGTTGGATCAGATAGAATGCTACCGAGCTACACATTGCTTGGTTCTTGCATGCTCCATGGAGCATGAAAAATTAAACTTCGCACTAGTTTTTATTATGGAAATCAATGGAATACCTTGCGTATTAGCCAATTATGGCAATTTTTCGTAATTTGGCGACTTGTGTACATGTATAGTCAGGCGCGTAGCCAGGAAAATTTTCCGGGGGGGGGGAGGATATGCGCCTGGAAAAAATTTCGGGGGGGATATGAACTTATATCTGTATAAATAGACGGAATTTCATCACTAATCCAAAAATTTCGGGGGGGGGGGATATATCCCGATATCCCCCCCCCCCTGGCTATGCCCCTGTGTATAGTTAATAATTAGCTCTAAGAAAACAGTACTCTATATGTTTTCTTTGATGAAAGATACGGAACAGCTAGCATAGCTTGCCACCCATGGCGACTTTTTATTATTTGGCGATTTACACATGCTCACAACATATAATTACTGCTCATGTAAGGTTCCCGGAAAACCGTTACTCATATTTTCACAAACATAATCCTTTGCAGTTTGGCGTATTTAGCACCACGAATTATATCATCTCGCCGCGCTGACAGATATCCAAAGCGTACTATAACTGCTATAATGGCATAGTTAACACCACCAAATATCTCTACAAGTAGCAAATACTCCAGCTGGACCGAACTGACTTTAAATAATCTGCATTTTAATTACTTTTCATTTTCAAGATACTGTCCAGCCAGCCATGATACATCGAATTAACGTCGCCGTCGATGTAGTTTCGACGTAATCATCGACGTTAAAAATCCTTGGATATGTCCACCTGTTTGCCCGTCGAGCGCTGAACTTCTCCACGGCGTATTACCCGCGAGGGGAGACCATGAGAGATAACAATCTCGCTTAACCCTTTGAGGCGCAACCCTTTCCCAATGCTGAAAAAAGGGCAGCCGTTGCCATCGCTCGACTTAACTACCAGCAAGATGGCGGACGATCGAAACGTTCATCGCGTGCCACAGATCTAGAGACCTTTTTTGACGACAGCCAGCTGCGTCAAAAAAGGGTCTCTCGCTCTGTGGCACGCGATGAACGTTTCGATTGTCCGCCATCTTGCTGGTCTTTAAGTCGAGCGATGGCAACGGCTGCCCTTTTTTCAGCATTGGGCAATCTTTCCAGCTGTTCTCGCGTTCTTCCATTTTTCAGCAGATGTCAGTGCTGTTAAAAATAATCGTGACCAATTTTTTTACCGGAAATGAACGTGTTAAAAAGTAAAGGATTCTGGTGGAGCTATGTCACCCGCAACTATTTTTATAACAATCTCATCTATTCTTCGTGACAGGCAACAGTCAAAACGTCAGAGTTTGGTGATCCCAGAGCGGGATCACTGCGCCTTAAAGGGTTAACTACGGCGTAAGAATGGAAAAGGGTGACCGCCAGGAAGAGAAAATCCCCGATATTGGTCGAACACTCGTCGCTATAACGGCGAAGGGAGACAGATTCTCTGAATTCGTTTATAAAATTCAGCTCATAGTGGTTGATTTTACGTTATACGTTGTCGAATCGCTCCAACAGGACAGAGAAAACCGGCTTATATTCGTCTAATAGAAGTCGTTCTTTAAAGACTTCGCTGAATTTGTCGAATTCTGTCCATTTATAAACGTAGTAATTATGCCGCAATTCCAGACATTCAGAGAATAGACAAATACCATTTGCATACGTCGTGAAGGAATGGAAATTCAAACTGTTCTGATCTTGTGAACTTTTGCCTTTTAAAAAGGAAACATTTTATATTTCTATATAATACATTTTAATATTAGTTTGTTAGCTAATAAAAAGTAATTTTTAATTAAATGTGCAGAAATTACAAGTTTTAAATTAACTTCTAGTCGTTTAGATGAAGTTGTAAAATATACATTCATAAAAATTTGAACAGAGAGAAAATACATTAAAGAAAAATATAATCTTGATTTTTTGAATTTAATTGATCAGTAACTTGCATAAATAGCTTATGTCTCTATTTTACCTTTTAAAGGGTTTACTTTTCCCCCCCGGTACATTTTATGAATTGTTTTTACTGTAGGTATATTTAATAAAAGGCGGGGGTGGGTAAGATGTTTAATTCAATGTTATAAACAATCTAAATATCTTCATATATTGGTGAAAAAGTAACTTAAAAATTAAATAAAATATTAGTAAATTTAGTTAAGTAAAGAATACAGTTTAAAATGCAATTTTACTAACAGTAAATATAATTTACTTATTTTATATAAAAAAAGGTTACTTTTTAGCCAATATATGAAAATATTTAGATAGTTTATAAGAGTAGATTAAATAATTTTTTGCACCCTTTTATTAAAAATACCTAATACAGCCAAAACGATTAATAAAATGGACCGGGTGAAAAAATGGAAACCCTTCAAAATGTAAATTAGTGACATAAGTTGTTCGTGCGAGTTACTTATCTGTTAAATTAAAAATCAAGATTATATTTTAACTTTAATATATTTTTGTATATGTTCAAACTTTTATGAATATAAATTTTATAACTTTATCTAAACGATTAGAAGTTAATTTAAAACTTGTTATTTCTTGGGTGTGTGTGATTTCTTAGTTGGTGTGTGACTGACATATTCTCTAAATGTCTGGAATTCCGGCATAATTACTACGTTTATAAACTGTCAGGATTCGACGAAATCGTCAAGGAACCACTTCTATTAGACGAATAAGCCTGCTTTCTTATCTCCATAGTTTATTATAGTTTTCCTGTAATAAAATATGAACAAGTTTTCTATCTACAAATCCCCCCCCCCTCTCACCCTCCCACGAGAAAAATTCTGTCTATTTCATTACACAAACAGTTTTTTATTTATCTCTCTTAATTCTTTGATTTGTTCAATTTTACTACTCCAAATAGGTTTAAATTACATACTAAATGCACACATATTAGTATACAATTTAAAAAGAAAAAAAACTTTGCATAAAGTGCTTTAATCTGTTTCATTGTAAGTTATGCCATAATGCAATAATAAGTTGACTTTTGTTATAGTAAGTTTACATTAAGTAAATTCGTGCTTATAATGAGAAAAAATATTTCATATGCTTAAGGTAAACAGTTGATTTTATGCCAATTGTACCTTTATATTTCACTCTATAATACAAATAAGAAGACTTATAATTAGCAATTAAATAGAAAATTAATAAAAGAAACAAAGCACATAATTATTAGTTAAATAATTATTTAACTCACCTCTAAAATTTTGATGGCTGGAATTAAAATTTGTAGTTACCCCCGATAAACTTTAATAACATCACCGGCCAACACAATTTAAAGAGAGCCAGACAAACTTATTAATATGCCAAGCTAACGATAAATCGTGTTAGCATTGAACTTGAAAAACATTCCAATAGATACTTGAAAAATATCCACTTTTATAGTTAAAACTATGGAAATTTTACTTTTCTGTGTAGCGCAGCTGAGCTCAGCCATTGACTACACTCTGGAGCGAGTTCTGCCCTTGTATAAAAAACTGCGAAGTACGAGCCACGCGAACCATGAACGAATATACACACACACAAAAAAAAAAGCATCTGTTTTCTGAAAAAACGGTTGGGGTGGACATGTCAAAGGTCGTGAGAAAGAACCCCATAAATTCTGTCTCCCCTGCACCGTTTATTCGACGTTCAACTGACTATTAACTAAGCTGAAAAAATTTCTCGATGCTCCATCGTGTTTCTTCTTGGCTGGCTGGGGGGGGGGTGTCTCTCAGACCGCCCAAGCCATGAGCGGAAAATCGGCGGTGTATTGACGGATCATAGACCTCCTGAGGGCGACCAACATTAACAGTCGAAGATAGCCGCCTCCCTGACCAAAATCGAACGGCGTTTTATAACGTCGACAACACAATGTATGTTTGATCTCTTTTAAACGCTATTTTTTGCTGTAATTTTTCATCGACCTATTTTTGACATTTCGACATCGGGAATACGTAATTTAAACGTGTGTGCGCTTGCTGGGTGGGTTCTAACATTTCCGAACTCGCGGTTTAGATCCACCCTGCTTGGAAAGATACCATTTTGCCAGATCGTACCTAATGCCAAGATGGCCCTTTAAAATCAGTTACAATTAGTTATTCTGTTAAGGAAAAACGGATAATCACTAATTCTAAACTACTGTAGTCTAAGCGAAAATACTGTTTGAAATTGTCAACTTTGTGTAACACACTTTGAGTTATTTATTTCATATACTTTTTAATTTAGCGTAAAATGGATGTGTTTGTCAATTTCACGCAATTCTACATACTTGGAATTGCTTTGTTGCATAGGAATGAATCATGTTATGCCAAATCTGGCAACCATTATGTTTATTTTTTCAGTTTTTTATTAATTTCTTCTAAAATAATTCGATTTTCGAAATTTAAGTCAGCTTATCAGGTTCCTCGGAATTTTTCGAATCGGTGGACCCTTAATCGAAACTCAAATCCCCACGGTTTAGGAGGAGATAGCCCAACAAGCTTTGACAGCGGTGACAGCGGCCGTTACTTTTTTTTAGAATAGAGAGATTATTGCCTATGGATGGAAATACTCGAAAGTAAGCTAATGTCTAAACTAAGCTCAAATTGGGTACGTATCGGTCACATGACCTGCATAGATTTTGGTGTGTAGACCTGATTGTTTGTACATGGAGTGCAAAAAGTGTTTCTTATAATCTACTGTCTAAGGACGGAAATGATTTAAACTGATCTAATATGTAAATTGTGCCTTTGATTGAGCTCAAATTAAGTATGCATTTTTTAGGTTACTCTCTTACACACTGCATATATTTTAGTGCCTGAACGTAGTGCAGTTTTCTACAGAGCTACAAAAAAGTATTGTTATACATTGCGGCCTGTGCACTCAAATGATTGCAAGTGCACTATCTCCTGAATACTGCATCGATGGAGTTGAATGAATTTTATTTAAATCCTTGAAGATTAAGTGTTCTAAAAATCGAGTGGAGTCACTCCAGATTTTTCTTATTGGCGTAAATGTCTGCACGATTAAAAAAAAAAAAAACCGAAAGAACTAAATTAGCTGCAAAAGATTTAAAATCGGGACAAGTTTTGCCCAATTTTTGGTGGGCAAATTTATCCAAATTTCAAATCTTTTGGAGCTAGTTGAGTTCTTACGGATCGAATTTAATTTTTTGAAGCGTGTGCATGAGATTACCGGCCCAAATGCATTCCTAAACGCACACAAGAAAAAGAAAATATTCAAGACCACCTGAATTCAGACAAGTTTATCTTGTAAATGCTCAACAAATATAGCTCTGTGTCGGATATTTAATTACGATTTCAAATATATATACTTATTGATTACATTTATATGGCACTGATTGTTTGCAAATGTAGACAATTATTCCGTATTTCTTTTTCACACCATAATCTCACCGCTGTAAAGTATTTCTATCCTTGCATGCTTCTGCATAAAATTAGAGTTATATTTAGGTCGAAAACCGATATTAAAAACCATAATTTAAAAATACAGTTTTTCGAAATCTAGATAGGGAATTTCAAACGGAAGTACTTATGGAATACATGCCTTTGAAACGAAACAAATTGTTTCAAGGATGGATTATTAAATAAGTTAATGTGATTGAAAATATCACTTATTACTAAAATATTACTAAAAGTTAAAGATTGTCATTATTTAATGCTTTATTTCTCGAAATTGAATGTCTAAAAATATGCATATTAAAACTGAACGAATGTAATAATATTCTGAGAAACATTATAGCAAAGAAAATGATAAATTTAACAATGCACTATAGTTTAAAAATTGTAGTTCATTTTGGTTTCACTTTAACAATTAATGCTCACTTTCTTAGAAAACATAATTTATAATGAGAACTTTAGCAATGGGGGTTCTTAATAAGTAAATGCTCCTCATATTAATTTTTTAGGATGATGCAAACTGTGTATTATCAATTTAATTGGCATACTTTTCAATTTGAAAAGTTTTATATGGCAATCTTTTTCTCATTAATAAATGATTTTAAAAGCTTAAAAAATAATTTTATAGGTAACTTTTGATCGTAAAAATTAATTTTACTTCCTTCCAAATAGTTATTGTAATTTTTATCATTTCTGAGGTATTGCTGATTAACCGAAAGCAATTTTTGCTCTCTATTATTTTGAAAATTTAAGCTGGTTTGCAATTTAATTTATTTCGGAGAAATATATTAAATTCGTGGTTAATGCAAAAACCCCTTTAAACTTAGAATTTGAAATTTAAAGAGACATGATACTGTCGGTAAATGTTACCCGTTATAGCAGTTATTCGTTCAGGGATTATTAAAAAACAAGATAATTTTTGGCATTTATTAGGCACGATGTGAAAGAATTTGAGGAGGAAAAGTCACTTTACAGTTTATAATGGATACAATTTTTAATGTTGTGTAATAGATATATCAGTATTTAAAAAGAGAGAGCTTGAACGAGTAAATGTCAGACTCTTTTAACTAATCTAATTTATTAAAAAGATTGTTTTAGAGTTAGATATCCAGTGTATATAGAACGGTATGAACTGTATAACATCAAGCTACCATTCCCATATTACATAATGTGATAAGATTTGTTTGTCAACATCAAGCTACCATTCCCATATTACATAATGTGATAAGATTTGTTTGTCAACATCAAGCTATCATTCATATATTACATAATGAGATAAGATTTGTTTGTCTCAATCCGAAATCGTCAGTCATGATCCGAACCACTAGGAAACTTCTTGGCATGGTAGTTATATCTCTGAGATGTCACCTTTTTGTTAGCCTAAGAATAGGGATGGACGCGAGACGACTTTTTGCGAGAGGAGACAGAGATTCACAGCTTTTTTGCGAGACGAGACAAAATTTTTTAACATTATGATATTGGGATCTTTGCGAGACGAGCCAAGCTTTTCGGCTGTTTTGCGAGACGCGAGACACCAATTTTTCGTCTCGCGTCCATCCCTACCTAAGAATGCTGCTTGATTTAATCAGAAACGCAACGAAAAAAATGTCAGCTTTCATGACAGTCTACTACAGTTATGAGACTGGGACTTTTGCGTAGACGGTTTAAGTGAAGTCAGTTTTTTTTAAATTTAATGATTGAATGTTTTGCTTTTTCTAATAAGTTTTGGATGGTATTTAGTTAATGAAATGAACTCTGTCCTGCACTCATCATAGGGAATCCAAATTAACATGGGTGAAACCGCAAGTTAAAGTGACTTTGGCCTTATCTTTTGCGAATTTCTCTTACAAGAAAGATTAAAGTCTCATTTCAGAAATCTACAGTCTGTCAATTAAATAACCAAATGTCGGAACCGTATATGAACAATACAGTTGTTGGGACATTTTTTTTTTTTTGACTTCCCCCACAACCCCTCCCCCCCAATTCTATTAAAAATAATAATAATAATAATTATAGGTGATATAAATCCACGAGAATCCTTTACTTTGTTTTTGAATTATGTTATTTCTCGTCAACAATGAACAACATAAAATTATAACAAATGCAATGTAACTCTTTAAGGTATAACCCTTTCCTTTCCTCATCTACCCCACCTCATCACATCGACCCAAGCAATGCTAAAAAAAAAAAAAAAAAAAAAAAGGCAGCTGTTTTATCATAAATACTAGCTAGATGGCATATGATCAAAATGTTCATTGCATACTATACCACTTATATATTTGTTAAATATATGTAGTGAATCGAACCCAATACCCAATTCTATTTTTTTTTTAAAAAATAATAATAATAATAATTATGGATTATATAACTCCACGAGAATCCTTTACTTTTTTTAACTGGAAAGGACATGCTAAAACGAGAGCGCAACGAGAGCAGATGAATTATCAGCCAGAAGATCGAAAGAAGGAAACGAATAAAAACGACGAAAACATACAGCAGCCACATCATGTAGACATTGCCATACACAATGTCTCAAATGTAACAATCAATAATTGCATGTTTATTAAATTTTGTTACAATTAAATAGATTTAATAAAAAAACTCTTAAAATATATATTGTTTTTGTTTTTCTTTTGTTAATTGTCTTATAATTGATTTATATAAAAGACATTCCAATGATTAAAAAAAAAAAAAAAAAAAAAAACATGAAATTTAATAATTAAAAATGTTTAAGAACATATAGTTCTATGGTCGGGGTGTTAAAATATAAATTATAACATATATATATCCATATTTAAAAACTAACAACTTTATATATGTTAAAAAAAAAAACATACTTGATTGATATTAATAACATAAATTACAGAACAAACCTAAAACTTAATCCAGGGAATCAACCAACTCTGACGTTCTTTTTTGATTATTACCAATCACAAAGAATAGATTGGATTTCTGTTTTTTTAGATAAATAAAATAAAATAAATAAACAAATAATAATAATAATAATAATAGTTGCAGGTGATATAGTTCCACGAGAATTCTTTACTTTTTTAGCAAATTCTTTCCAGTTTAAAAAAGTAAAGGAATTTCGTGGAGTTATATCACCCATAAATATATTAAAAAAAAAAAAAGAATTGGGTTTGATTCACTACATATATTTTAGCATGTCCTTTCCAGTTAAAAAAAGTAAAGGATTCTCGTGGAGTTATATAATCCATAATTATTATTATTATTATTTAAAAAAAAAAAATAGAATTGGGTTCGATTCACTACATATATTTAACAAATATATAAGTGGTATAGTATGCAATGAACATTTTGATCATATGCCATCTAGCTAGTATTTATGATAAAACAGCTGCCTTTTTTTTTTTTTTTTTAGCATTGCTTGGGTCGATGTGATGAGGTGGGGTAGATGAGGAAAGGAAAGGGTTATACCTTAAAGAGTTACATTGCATTTGTTATAATTTTATGTTGTTCATTGTTGACGAGAAATAACATAATTCAAAAACAAAGTAAAGGATTCTCGTGGATTTATATCACCTATAATTATTATTATTATTATTTTTAATAGAATTGGGGGGGGAGGGGTTGTGGGGGAAGTCAAAAAAAAAAAAAAATGTCCCAACAACTGTATTGTTCATATACGGTTCCGACATTTGGTTATTTAATTGACAGACTGTATTTGTCATCCATTTTTTATTTGTCATCATCAGTGAGGTTGTTATCAGTAATGTACAATCGTAAAAATTGCTCAACTACTTGCGTCTTCACGTAATTATTTCATATCAACTTGTTTAAAAAAGCATATCTACAGAAAATCAAATGTTTTTCTAAAAGTTTGCTTTTCATTTCAGATTCAAGTTCTCTCAGAAATTGTGTATGCGGTCCATAAAATATCACCTCGTACAGATGTTTACGTGGATGGAGGAATCAGAACTGGTCAGGACGTGTACAAGGCTATTGCAATGGGAGCTAAAATGGTTTTCATAGGAAGACCCATTATATGGGGACTAGCTAAAGCGGTAACGTTATTCTTCATTTGTATTTTTATCTTTCACTTTGAGCACAAGTTGTATTTAAAGTACAATTAATATATGCACAAAGCATTAGCATTTCTGTAGGCATTGCTTTTTTGGGGAAAGTGATGAATTAACTATTCCAACTGATACATACACATTCACTTATAAAGCCCTTTTGTAACATTTCTTGAAAAAATAAAAGAATAACTCTTCGTAAATGGAAACCTGGAAACGTAAAGCCCGGAAACGTGTAAATGAAAGTAACATATGCCTGCAAGAGTATATTCTGAACAAATATAAAAGGAACATGTCAGAATATAGCAACATCTGTTTTACTTTCATGGCTGTTATACCTATTTAACTCTCAGCCACAGCGATGTAGAATAAAAGGGTGCATTTAAGCTCAAATGAAATTGTAGAGGACGGGCATACTTTCTCAACCACACCGCCGCTATTCTGATAGAAAAGTAAATCATAACGTAAATTTTTCAATACGATGAAGACAGTCTTCCAACAAACAAGACTTTTCCACGTTTCGCAAAAATTGCCTACCTTGTCTAGTTTTCAAGACGAGACACGACATTTTCATCCTTAATGAGCGCTATTGTCAACCTTGTAAATATGGATAGTTGGCAATGCAATATTTTTTAACAAATTGTATTACCATTGCTATTTACCTTGAAAATCTTGGCATTTTGAATTTGATCACAGCAGTGATTTTAGTTTCATTGTCATTTTCTGGCTTTATGTTTTTATTCACTTTTCAGCAAACGTCACATACTTTGTGGTAAATCACGTGCGTAATTTAAAAAGTGGGAAATGATTTTGGCCTTATTTGTTATGAATTTCTCTTTCAATAAGATCAAAGTCCCAATTTTCTGTTTATTGAATTTCAGTTTTCATAAAATATTTCAACACATTTTTTTGAACAAAATACTGATTTAATGATTGCAAAACTACTTGTAATTATTTAATGATAAACAATTATTCGTAAAAAAATTTTTAAATCTACTTTATTATATTTATTTAGAAACTAGTGCTAGTTTTCTCTCAACTGTATATTATTCTCTCCAAATTTGTTGTTATACTCTTAAAATTACCTCTGCCGATTCTTTTTAGTATTTTCAAGGGGAAAGATCATGCACTATTTTCAGAAAGTTTTACCATAAACTCAGGTTCAGTATGCTAACTTCCATCTCGGAAAAGAAGCAGTGGTGAAGATTTTCCCCTTGTACCCAAGTTTTGGTCTCGCGGGACCCAACAATGCTGTTGCTCGAAGCTAAATTCTGACATTTTCTATCACTACAGTTATAAACATGTGAATATTTTTTCGATACAAAGAAAATTTTGTAACTTTTACAAACTTTTCATTTCAGGGAGAAAGTGGTGTAAATAAAGTTTTGAACATCCTTAAAAGGGAATTTGAGGAAACGATGATTATTTCAGGTAATAATAGAATTCTCAATTTTTTCTTAGCCACAGCTCCATTATAGTTTTTTTTGAGAGGCTTTTCTTCTAGTTGCACCATAAAATACATTTATGTTTTGAAAATAAATATACTGAAATCTTATTAAAAATCCGAAAAAAAATCTACGTTAGAAAAAAAACTTTGTATTTTTATTCTTATTTTAGGTGCTGCGAATCCATCAAGAATTACCAGAAATAGAGTAATACCAGCTGCAGCATATTTTTGAAAGATTTAGGAACATGATTTTTATGAAACTGAACATAAGTTCAAAATCGGAAAATCTTTTTACAAGATCAAATAATTGTATAGAGAGACTATGTTTTTGAGGGTTTGATGCAATAAATATGCTATTCTATTCTAATTGGGAGACTTGTTTAAATTTAATAACGTGTCTCATTAAAATAATAACATATTCTTGCAGTTTTTACTCTTCTTAATTTTTTGACCTGGTAAAGCAAAAATGAAATATCATGCTGTAATAGTATGTATACTACATGGTCGTTACTACCCGACTGATAGAAAACTGGGGGGTGATTATGACCACGAATTTAAAAATATTTAACTACGCTAGAAAAAATGAAAATAAGTCGGGAACTCTTAAATACATTAAAAATATATTTTTTAATATGAATTAGTTTGCCTAAAAATTTTTTCTTTTGCGCCAAATAACTTTGAAAGCGGAATCGCTAATCCGTTTATCAAAAATTTTGTCATTGTGTTGGTTTTTCGAATGTTACTACCTTAAAAGTAAATAATATTAATGATGAAAAACATTTACTTTGAAAAAAACATTAATAACTTTTATGGCAAATATTTTAATGAAAATTTATCATTTATAGATTTTTAAAAAAGTGTGTGTGTGTGTGTGTGTGTGTGTGTGTGTGTGTTAGTGTTACCAACAGTTAGGAGCAATCGACCTATTCACGATGAACACTTGTCTTATTAGAAGACTTGGTTTCTGACTTTTTCTTTGAAGAACACTGCCGACAATTATGTGAAATGGGTCCGTGTGATCCTGTGGGATCCATCAATTTCACGAGATTGACATTTCATTCAACTTAAAATTCAATTAAAACTGCCAACAGGAAAAAGTATGGTAAAGTAAGAGATTTTAAGCACTATGGAGTACTAAGCTTAATAATAATAATTAATCTTAATTGATAATTTAGGCAATAACTTACAGAAATATGGAAATTATAGTCATAATATTCAGAATAATATACTTAGTCATTTCGTAGTTGCTAAAAAAGAAGAACATAAAAAAGACAACGTAAAGAGAATATCGTCTTCTAAGACTTGATCAAATTTTCTTATAGAATAAAAAAGCGCTTGTTTTAGGCTCTTTTTTTAAAGAGAAATAAAAATCATAGGCACATTAACACACTTAATGTATTTTCTTAGTTCCCGAAAAAGAACGTAAAAAGGAGAACAAGTCTAATGAATTGTTAACAATGTCCCCCATACTCAAGCGATACTTTTGGGGGTGTCATCTAGATGGTAGGTCTCTCAACTGGAATTGGTTCAAAATTAGGAGACCATTAAAAGTGGAAACGTTTGTTTGCCTACTACCTCGACTCCAAAATGAAATGACTGACATCTCCGGCTCTCGTAGCGGTCAAGCTTACAAGTAGGCCGCTGACACAGGCCATTAGGAAAAAACACCTTCTCATCTTTTTAATAGTTCGTGGGGAGTTGAAAAGTAAATAAATAACTCGGCTGTTCGAGCCTCGTGAGCGGAAGACTGGAAGTACGAGGGTTTCCTGATCTTTTCTTACAATTGCAAACGTGGGTCGATGATAACTGAAGTAACATATAATTTTTAGTATCTATCTCAACACACCAAAAATTTTGCTTTTCGTTATTTGATATTATTGAGAGAGCTTTAGGGGAGTAGGGTTGCTGTATTGCGCCTGGTAACCCTATTGGCGAGTCATCCAGAGCGGAAAAGAATCCCACGCTCTTAGGCTTATGTTTAAAATTATTCTTTTTTCCACTTTCACATTCGCTAGCCCTGTGCCCGATGCGTTTATGCCATTTGCAAGTTATTTTTGATGCATCCTTAATTTTATGAGTCCATGTTTGAGTTTCCATGTTACGTAATTATTTTTATTCAGCGTTTCAATTCGCCAAGTTCCAGTCGCCATTTTGAGGAGGAACAATGCAGCCTTGAAACGTACTTTAAAAACCAGCAAATAAGTAAATTAATCCATCTGGTGTCCATAACCTTTTAGAAATGTAAGCTGAATTATGGCAGAAACATAGTAAGCGTGGGATTTTAACATAATATTTACTTTATTAAATTAGATGGAAGAAGCAGGCATATCACATAACAAAGTAACATCAAGAAGGAAAAAAGTATAGAAGAAGTAAAAAGAATGAGTACGCGAGCACAGTTACAGTTAAGTAGATAAATGTTTATTGAGGGATACAGAATTCAGGAGGATGAGACACCGCACAGTAAAAAAATAAACAATTCAATACTCAACAATTTTGTTAAGCTGTTGAAATTTTTATTATTGTAACCTATTTATAGAAAAATACATGTGATGCATATTCTACAGCTTACGAAATATTGTAACAATAGATTAAAGCTGTTGTGAACTAAAAGTATTTAAATATCTGTAAAATACGCAATTTATATATATGTCACATACTTTTATGTCGCATTTTTGGGACACATTTTTCGGACAACTTGCAATATAGGGGGTGAGAGATAAAATTACATAGTCATTAATAAAGTCCCCTCGTATCTCTATAGCAAAACTCCTAGTTATGTTCGGCATCAGAAGACACAGTTTACAGCAGTTTAATACCCGTGTTCTGCTCTGTCTCAAACTTACGCTCTAACACTTTTAAACACAGAAAATCGCAGTATAAAATTATAGCATAAAATCACAAGACAACTGTATTTTATTTGCATTGTTAAGTTTCATCCACATCGTTGGCGGACTAGTAAAGCATAGAGACAAATGCAGAAATTGATTTTAAACGCTGATTTAACTCACGCCTTTGCACTTGACAAAACCCTTTTTACTTTCCGAACATGTACCATGTAAGGAAAGTATTGTAATCATGAAAAAATTCGGCTTCAAGATTTTGGTGTATTTACACGTTTTGAGGTCTTCTGAATTAATTTATGCTATTTTTATGAGATGTATGTATGTATGTGTGTGTGTGGGGGGGGGGTGCGTGTATCAGTAAATACGATAACTGCTAAACGGGGCATTCGATTGCGCTCAAATATGGTGTATATGTCATAAACCACCGTCGAAAGACCAGTATTGATTTTGGTGTGTATAGGACTTAAAGTTTTTCTACAGGGCTTCGACGAAGATTTCTTTTACATTATGGCCTATGGGAGGAAATTCTTGAAAGTGCGTTAGCGTTTAAACGGTACATTCGATTGAGCTCAAATTGAAAAAAACTAAGAATGTTTGCTGAATTATTTATCGATTAAAATTTATTTAAATGCTTGGTAATGATCTTAATCGTAAGTTTTCGGAAAGTCGAGTGGAGTCACTCCAGATTTTTTGATTAGTGCTGAAACAATTAACCAGCTAATCAGAGAACCCCATTCACGCCACAATTTGGAGTCAAAATAATAAGCTTGGAAATATTTACTTTTAGTTTTATAACATGATTCCAGTGATTATAAATAAATACATGGCTTTAAATTACTGTAGAAACCAGAATTAAAATGTGTTAAATTTGTCTAAATCCTTATAGAAAACTAGACAAGTTTATGAATTTATATCTGTTTGTGTCAATTTTCATTTGCGATGCTCTTATATTAACACGCCTAATTTGAGAGCGCTAGCCTGTATTTTAGTAACTTAATTACGTTTTGTAAGATAACGAAACGCAATACAACCACTCTAACTTATATTAGTAGTAAATTAAAATTTAATGAGTCACAAGTTAGTTGTCAAACATTTGACGGACTGATTTTAATTAAGTTAAATATATTCATGTTGTAATTTGAGAAGTTGAAAGATCATAGTAGCGTATAACGTCACAGGGATCATTATGCTGTGGTACTTATTATAAACGAAGACTAAATTTATATATAATCGAGAATAACTATGTTGAATGTATCATTTATATTCACTTAAATTTTATATGGGAGAACTTCAGATAAAATAAATGTTGATTTTATATAACAAATTTAAAATAATAATTTTCTTTAAATGCATCATAATAATAAATTGTTATTGTTTACTTTCTCTTTGTCTGAATTTAGGAAGCACAATAAAAGTGTGTTCACTTTTTTGATTACAAAAGGCAACTTGAAATAAACTGTGAAGAGAAATTCTTTTTCACATCAATGTAATATCAAAGTGATGAAAAATTCAGAACTGTTGATATGTGTCTTAGAAATAAATTCGTTTTAATTATTAATATCAGATTGTGTTTTTATGTGTGGATGATATTTTTGGCGCCCGACATTGAATTTCAAATCAGAAAAGAACGCTAAAGGTACAATTTTGAATCTTTTGAAATTTTACACAAAACTCTACATATCACGCTGAAAAACATATTAGACTAAAAAAATTTTAGTTATGTTGTAATTACTATTGACTGCAGCAAGCAATTGTATTGATCATTTTTTTCTTTCTCATGCAAAGGTAATACGCATTACAAATGCTTATAATTTGTAGTTTATTTATTAATTTTTTTGATGTTTAGAGAAATGTTATGATTCCTAGACGTTTATTTTATCTGTTTAAACAAAATATTTTTCTTCTTTTTTTCATGTATTTTTATGATTTCACAAATTTTTAATTTTTTTAAAACTTCAGTTGGGCATAGTAGAAAATAAACCCCAATAATATATATTCTGGGTAAGATTTCACCGATATATGTGGTGACTAAAATTTTTGGGGTTTGCTACCTGGAAGTTCGCATTCGAATGATAGGATTGTCTAAAGTCACCAAAACTTAATGAAATTCAAATGATCTTAGGACGATTCAGAAAGATGTCGCATACTTTAAGCCAGCAGTTCCCAACCTTTTAGCGTCACGCTCCGCCAACAGAAGCTAACATACTGTGGTATACGGAATTCTCTTACTTCTGTGGGAACAGGGGCCAATTCTCTAGCCATCAAAATTCTCCGGAAAGCGAGTTCTCTTATATGCATTCTTTCATCAGTTAGCATGGCTAATAGAATGTTTTCTGGGTGGCAAAAGTAAGCATTCCGTTGAATGACAGGATCAATAATTTTTTTGAGATCGTCATTTAAATACATGACTTGTTCCATTCGAACAAGAGGGTTGTTTCTTTATCTGGAACCAAACTGGAGCGTAAACGTTTACTATATATTGTACCAGAATTTTCAAACTTAAAGATGGACTGTCAGTTGAAATGTAAAGTCTGAGTATTTTGTTGGAGGCTGTAATCCACCTTGAGTGAAACAGCTTTCCTGGAATTTGCCTACTCAAATTTAGGGAGCATTTTCCAGACGAATCTGCCTGACACATTTCAAATAAGTATTTTTGGTGAGTACTGAGTTTCGCTATAGTCTATTTCCGGCAAGATGCAAGAAATTGCTTCAAAATTGACAAGCGGTAGTTCCTCGCAATTTTTTAGCAACTTTCCTATTAGTCCCGAATACTCATGGGGACCGGTAGTTCCACCATCAAGGAAAACGAACAAGTGACGCAGAGGCAATTCATTCGCATGGAGTTGGCAGATTAACCACTGCAAAGGTCGCCACACCTTATTTTGTAAGAAGACAATAGCACCGTTCTTTCTTCCAGTATTCGTGACCGTGTCATCACAACCAACAGCTAAAAGTTTGTCAAGACTTAAATCATTTTCAATGCAAAAATTACATATTGTTGTAACTACTTGTTTCCCCGTTCTAGAAGCCGGCGTCACATGACCGATGTAAAAAGAATTTGGTACTTCTATCACAGATATATGTTCTTCACATATAGTTCTTCTATGGTATCTGTCTCCAACCATTTCCTGTGACAAAGTTTTGTCTTTTCTGCTGTCAAAATATATACTTTTCAAGGCTCTTCCCCATCCTGTTTGTGAATTTTGAAGTGAAACACGTGCTTTCAGTCGCTCTCTTCGAATCTTATTTCTGTCAATGACTTTAGAGCTATCATCCTTCGACACAATACCTATGTCTTGTTGTGTTGCTGAAGCAATTGCTGCAGCGCATCTGTCAGAAATTCCGTACTGGTCACACACCCGTGAGAGTTGGAAGTGAAAACCTCATTCTTCCTGCTTTTAATGTTGATGCTTTCGTTGCAGAGAATGGATCATTAAAATCTTTTTCCAGTTTTTGAAATGCTATGTTAGGTTCACTTTTACCAAGGTTACCAGATTCGATGCATTTAGTAAGTTTACGTTCTTGACGTTGAAGTCGTTCTGTTTCTGTTTTTTACCTCTAAAGTTTCTTTTTTAATTTATTTGTTTATACTATATCGATCTTTCCAATAACCATTTTTCTGGTTAATCTTTGATCCAAAAGAAACGGTTGTTCCTTAGTTGGAACCTTTTTCAACTTATGGCCAAAGCATAAAGTAAATGTCTGGCATTTGCAAGCTGCAATATCTAACAACTTCGCTGATTCATTTTTAAAAGTTTTTACTCTCAATCTGTAGCTTTCATTTCTTTTGATTTTGGGATATCTGATAAGGCTGAGATATGTATTATAATGATTGCAAATCATTTGAAATATACGTTTCTGTGAAACTATGGGAATCGAAGCTCGTTGCCAAATTTCAAGTATTTGCATTCCCAGCATTTTGGATATTTCCCGAAATGCTTGGTTCTTGACCGACTCTTTCACGTTTTAATTCATGCCTAAGATACAAATAACCTTTTATAGTATCGTCTATAGTTGGCTAAGCATTATTTTTAAGTTCTGATGGAGCGCCGAAAATGGGACATTCAACTATAATTCTAGTAACAGATCGTCCACTCACAGTGCCACCGGCACCGACAGCCATTATTGCAAACTATGAATAAAGAAATACTCAACTAATAATGTGAAAAAGTTTTCAAAAATTAATACCTGTTGCTGTCACAAGTACTCAGCTGTATTCTTCAAATATATTTCTTCGCAATATTCATTGAAAGGTATACGAAATAGTAGGACTTTCTTGTGTCAAAATATAAACGATAATAACCTCTTGAATAATAAACCACGTGATAACTGTGTGCTGATAACGGATCATTGGTGCCATCTACTGTTTATTCTACTATTTATCTCTTATTCTATTACTACTATTTATCTCTTATTCCGTAATGCTGTGTTATTGCGTACTAATTAATATTTTTATTTTTGAATAATGATTACAGTAAATGCAAATTATTTAATTAATGAAACTTTAAAATATTAATACAAAATATATTATAAGCATGTAATAAAACAATGACCGCATTATTGATTTTGTGTTTAAATCAAACAGTAGGATTTTTACAATTTTTTGAAAAAAAAGAAGTCTCTGTAGAGAGCCCAAGGAGTCATTGAAATCTGATAATATCTTACACTCGTATTGTTCTTACAAGTACGCAATTTTTGGTGGGTATTCGAACACAAAATTTCAACTTTCATTTTTTTCACTCCACTAATATACATATACCAGGTGTTCCAAAAATGACCGGCATATTTGAAAAATCAAAAAAACCTAAACGGGCAGCGATAGAAATAAACGGTTTGTTGCAATATGGTTGGAACAACAGTAAAATTTCAGGCAGACATACACAAAATTAGTTACAATTTTCAACAACAGATGGCGCTGCAGACGATTTGAAAGATTTAGAAGAAAACGTAGTCTGAGTTCGGCATTCTGTGAGTTCCGCCATTTCACAGCAAGCTTCCAATCTGCGAACAGCACACGCTTACAGCAGAAAGACGACTTACAGAATGGCGAACCGTTGCCACCGAGACTCAAGGCCAGATCGCTGGTTTGTGACGTCACAGGCAGAAGGCGGCGATGAACTCGCTCCAAGAAAATAATGCAAGATTGCAATTTCAATCTTTTTTTTTCTCTTTTTCTTTACATGATAGGTGGATTCAATCAGTTCATTTGTTATCTTTAACCACTGTGGTTTGAGCGTTTCCGTCCGAACTGGTTGAATTACTTTTTACATCTATCAATACTTATGAGGAAAAAAAACAGTTAAAAAAATTTCTTTTTCAAATTTAAGTGTTGCTACTTTAAGCAATTTTGATAGAAAAAGTACTTTCTCGCAGAGAGGTACAGACAAGTACAAATAACATAGCAAAAATATCTTATGGAGCTATAAATATATAAATATATATAGAACTAGAAAAGTAATAATAAAAAAGAATTCACTTTATCAAGGAAAAACAAATTTTTTTTGGTAATGTGTTTTCATAATAATAATAAAACCACTTTTTAATACATCAAATGAATCTCAACTGAGATACTATTTTGATAACGCTATATACATTTAAATTATTATTGTATTTTTTTTTTTTTTTTTTTTTTTGCTATTGATTTTTCAGTAAAGCATTTCTTTTTTTGGAGTCTTCCAATATCAAGTATGTGTGTTTATGACTAAAATTCAAGCAAAAAATTACTGAAATGAAGACAAATGATTCATCACAACCAAAACTCTTTATTGTTGCAAAGTTTTACATTAAATAAATAAACAAATATAGCCAAAATAAGGTTTTTACCATTAATATTTTTTTGAGCATATAATATCAAAAAATAAAGATTCACAATCAATTCTGAATTGATTATATAATAATATATATATATTAAAAATCCTGAAGTTTTAAATACATTTAAACTGAATAATTCCTACATAAGCAATACAGTGCATTTTATTTTATGGCTTAGAATAAGAATTGTTTTTACACACCATTTTATAAGTAAAAAATGACCCCAGTACATTTAAAATCATTCAACATAACTTTGCTTTGAATATTTTGGGCAAACTACACAAGTTTTATATTAGAACAGTGCATGAGTTAATATATATATATATACTTACATCTGTTTTTGTTTTAAATCTATTTTCATAGTTTAAAATAATCAATAACTACTATCCTTAATCGTATTAAAACTTTTCTTTTCAAGCCTTTAATTATAGACACCAGATTATTTATTTAAAAACTGTAGATTTTTAGAATCCTAGTTTAAGTGTTTATCAAGTAAGTGTATCAAATATATTATGTGTATAATAAAACACATAAATATCATCCCTTTATAAATTAGAATAAGTGTTGTAATGCTGAAATATTAAATATGCTTAAATGTTCATAAATAATATTGCAACCATGTAAAATAAATTTAATTTTTTCACTCTATCTAGATTGGGTGACTAATTAAAAAATTATTTTTTGTATCAAAATGAATATATTAAATAGCAATAATAATAAATATTAGGAGTGTTCAGTAACAATAAATAAATACTGAAAATGCTTATGAATACTTTCTTATTAACAAAATTAAAAATATTTGATGACTGTGTTTTCAGCGATATGGTTCATATGTTGCATGGCTATTAATATTATTAAATTTTATTTATTGGTCAAAGTATTTAGTTTTCTTTTATTCTGTTTCTTAGTAATGTTATCATTTTTTGTTTTGCAATAATTTTTTAGCAATGCATTAGTTGTTGCTCTGACAATCAATAATATTAATTTGCTACAAGAGTGTTTCTCACAATCAATAAGAAAGATGTCTTTTGTAGATAAAACATTTAAAGTGATTTGAATAGCTACCTGTCTGTGATTTGTTACTTTAAGGAATTCTGTTTCTAATTCAGAAATTAGCTTTTTAATAACAATATAATTGTGCGCAACAATATTTACCACATCTATAGTTGGATATTTTAAACCCCCTCTATCAAAATCACAAATAATTTTGTAATTTGGTTCAAAAGCTAATGTCCTATCAATTGTTAAATTATTTAGACAAGTATCACATTTTAAATTTAAATGCAATACTGAATGGGTACAGTACCCAGCTAAAAATGTTATAATAGGAAATTGGTTTTTTTCTTTGTCAATATCATCATCAGTTACAAATACAGATGAAAAGGGATCACTTAAAGAAATGGGATTATTTTCAGCCATATCTACATTCTCAATATCACAGATAAATTCGTCTACATAAAATGATCCTTTAGATTTAGATTCAAGGTTTAATTTTAAAACTTTGCATGTTCTTAATTTTTTTCTACTTCTAAGATTTGTCGCATTGAAATGTGATAATGGGTGCCAGCCATTCTCCGATATAAGCTAAATCTTGCTTCCAATTCATCTGTCTGTATTTTTACAGGTAATAAATAAGGCATTCCAAGTTCTGATGTACAATACTGCGTCAGTTGTATTATACAATTTGTGGTAATTAAAAGAGCAAAATGCGTTTCCCTGGTTAGCTTACCAGTGTCATGATTTAATTTCCCCCAATTTTCTAGCCAATCCAAAAATTTACATAGAAATATTAACTTATCATCAGTTTCACTATAGGTCAATGGTTTACAAAATTCATTTTTCAAACGTGATCCTTTATGTGGTGATTTTACATTCATAATCGAGAACCATTTGTGAAACAGTTCAACATACGCAGCTGTTCCTGAATAATTTAGTATATTATTTGTTTCCCCAACACTTATCAATCTTTTGCTTACAATTGGATTAAACAATTGGAGTGCAAGATTCACGTTTTGCTTTTCTAAACTAGTGGGCCACAATGCTTTTTGGGATAAAGTATAACCATACTTTAAAATATTTCCAGATTCGATTTCATACAGTTTTTTAACTGATAAAAGGGATGCAGTAATAATTTTATTAGACGTTGCATCAAAACTTTAATACACGCCCTGTTCTTTATTTCTTTGGTTCACCCAATTATTTCTAACGCTTTTAATTATATGGACTGGGTCTACACAATAAAATAATGGTCTTTTTAAATTATGGGTATAAACATAATTTGCAGAAGGATTATTGAAATGTGCAACACATTTTCTATTTATGCTATTATTATCAGTAACAATGACTATTACTTTAAAACCGAATTCTTCTAACTTTATAATAATTTTTTTCACTATTTCAAACAATATATCTGCTGTAATTTTTTAACAGGTAAAATATATGCAACATCTTTAAATTTAGAAAACAAACTTTGCAGCATGAACACATGAGCACTATTTGCAGACTCTACACTATCATGTGCAAACGCAACAATAGCACCCCCCTTAAAATCAAAACAGTCTTTTAAATGAATTTCGTCAATCATGAGGGATACATATAATTCTTGTTGTTCAAGAGCTTTTACCCTTTGTTTTGCATACCCAAAAAAATTGTCTTTTAATTCCTCTAATGGGTTTACATTAAATTTTGCAGTTACTCTCTGCATATTAGATGGATGAGGTAATATTAGTTCACTCGACTGACGAATAAATTTATAGGCCATTGGAGAAATTAAATAAAACATACATGCAAAAATTAACGTTTCGGGAGAATATCTATATTTTTCAGGCTTAGTAAACACGAGAGAAATTTGTTCTTTTAGAAAATTTAAAGAGATTCTTTTATCATCATCAACTATTTCAGACAAGTTACTAATTAAGGATAATACAATATCAAGGTTTGGCTTTTCTTTAGAAGGGATTTTAACATTCAATTCAATAGCTTCTAAAATACTCATTACATCATTTATATTTTTTACAGTAATAGGAAATTTATAACAAGAAAAACTATTTACAACCTCACCTTTATAAGATAGTCCAAGCTGCAGACTTTCATTGATTACAACTGAATAATTTAGTGAGACATTATTTAACTCTGAAGATTTAAGAAAATGATGTTATTATTTTTTTAATAACATCCCAAAATGCAGATGGCTGAAATTTCAATAAACAAAGACCAAGTTCTTCGATATTAGTAAAGTCTCTTTCTTTATCATAAGTGTTTTTTGTTTCTAAACTTTGAGCAATAGCTGCCTGGATGTTCTTTTCCTCAGCACGGTTTCTTTTTCTATCCGGAGATTCTCTTCTCGGCATAGAATCTGAGAAGTACTTGGGATAATCAGGAAAAATAGTTGGCACAGCATCTTGTTTGAGGCGCTTTCTCTCCAGCTTCGCTGATATAAGTTTTCTGTGTTTTTCGTCAAAAGCTTCAGTATGTGTTTCAAAGCAAGATGGGGCAAAATGACGTTCACATACCTAAAAAAAAAGAAAGAAATAGTGTGTACTCTCATCATATATAAAAATCAATAACAATTTAACTTCAAACTTTATAAATATTAAACAAAAGTATAAATATCATATATTTGATAAGATTGAATCTATGAAATATTTTCCGATGAGTATCATTAGAAAATTAAATATCAACAACATTAACGATCAAATTATTAGTTTTAGAAAAATGCAAATGGGCCTCAATTTTAATAAATTACCTGTAACAGGATTTCTAGTAAAGAAACATAACTATGTGATTTCAATTATGAGAAATGAGAACATTAAATCAACTTACCCTAGAATTTCTTGTAGGGTCAAAGTTTTCCCTAGAAATTCGTTGCAGCCAAACTTTTTTCAAATTGTCCTCCTTTGGAAACATGAAGACAGCAACTTTATTTTTCTCATCGTAATTTCCACGACAGTGTGGCACACAGCACTTGTTGGGTATGTTCTGAAAATTATTGTAAAGTACTGTAAAATTGATTCAATGATGTATACATATATTAATAACAGTTATGCTTAATGCTATCCAACATTACGATTGCATACACGTGAAAATAAGACATCCAATTGCCTATAAAGCTTAATCACTAAGATTGTAACGATATTTAACAATATATGACTAATCATGCATTACATAATATGAAATATTAATGACAAATTATTTAAAAAACGTACTTACCTTTTAGTTTTGAAGCAAAAGAGCCATAAAAACGCTAACCACGTGCAGCGATCAACGCCGATCTGACGATAGAACAAGCAACGGTGAAGCTCGTCAATGACCAGGGGGAAGAAAGGCGAAAAACTGGTGCGGAGGAATTTTCGCCTCCTTCTCAATCCGCCATCTAGTGATGACGTCACGGGCTGCCCATCGGTCAGCGATCTGGCCTTGAGTCTCGGTGGCAACGGGCGAACTCACAGACTGCGTTTACTTCTATATCTTTCAAATCGCCTGCAGCGCGTCTGTTGTTGAAAATTGTAACTAATTTTGAGTTTGTCTTCCTGAAAATTTACTGTTGTTCCAACCTATATCAACAAACGGTTTATTTCTATCGCTGCCCGTTTAGTTTCTATCGATTTTTCAAATATACTGGTCATTTTTGGAACACCCGGTATATATATGTAACATTACAAGTCAAAAGCCTATGAAAATCCCATATTTCTGGAATTACGCAGTTTAATTTAGTTGGAATAAAGAAATCTGCGTTCAAAAACTGCAATTAATACACGGTCCCTTGCAATTCCTTTGTAACTTTGTAGACGGTCCCGGCATAGTCATAACAAATCCTGGGGTTAAAAGTCATAACAAACCCTGGGAAAACCGCTGCCCAGTTTTAGCTTTTGGCCAATGGTTGCAACGCGTTCGAGGTCATGTGACATGACGTCCAAAGCTTTTATAAGGACCTGCAACAGATCAGGAGCAGATTTTTGCGTGACTGCAACTGCCTAACAAAGATGTATGGAATCATCAAATAAAATGATGTAATCGCAGTTGGAGTTCGATTTATTTCTTCCACACTTGGCCGGACTATGACTACAAACAGCGGGCGGCCGGTGTCGGCTCGAAGCCAGAGTCCCGAGCCAGCCAGGAGACCTCAACAGCCATGCCACACCCTCGTCTTACCACCGGTTCCACGACATAACTTTCCCGTAGCGCCCGAATGTTACATAAAGTCGGCAGGTAAAAAGTCTGCGCGCCTCAACAGCCCTCGCCTCCTGCTCACACACCGATGATGATCATACGCAGCTAGCTCCTACGACGTTCCTTTACATATATTGAATTCGCACAGGATTTTACCTCAGCGGGTCAAGAAGTTATAAAGCGCTCCCTTCAAGATGAATCATTCGTATTTTTTTTCCTCCAATCCTTCACAGATACACGCCAATGTTTATATTACTGAGCATTCACCACTTCCGGCTTTGCAAGAGAATCCTTCATTTCACCGTCCAGCATTGTGTTTTTTTTTTCCCGACCGGCGCGTAAACCCAGTGGCGACTAGCGGTCTCTCAAATCTGTTTTTGTGCACATAAAGTGTTTATATTGCCTTCTATTTTTTTCATCGACTTATATAAAAGAAAAAAAAATGTTTTTAAATGCGCTTTGAAAATTATCGTTTTGATTTTTTTTTATTACTAGGGGCCAAGGCCCCCAGACTCGCTACGCTCGCTTTTCGTATGAGGCATTTGGCCCCTAATAAGGCTTATTCGTAAAAAAGACATAATTTCAACAGACAAAACCCGAAGATTGGATCAGATAGAATGTTACTGAGCTACACATTGCTTGGTTCTTGCAGGTTCATTGGTACATAAAAATTTAAACTTCACACTACAGTAGATCCCCTCCCCCTCATAACACGGAAGATATTTTGTTATGGGAATCTGTGTTGTACGGGTCCTGAGCTATACTCCACCTGGAGTGCGGACTCCGCTTATAATCGCTGGAAAAATTATTTGCACTCCTCAGAAACACAATGATATTTAATGTTGCCATTCAAAAGTTATATTAATTAGGAGCTAAAGCATAATAAAATCAGAACATCTGTGTCAGCTCTTTTTTCATTATGTAAAACCTATTGGACACCTTTCGAATTTGCCACCCATGGCGATTTTTCATTATTTGGCGACTTGCGTACATGTAAAGTTAATAAAAGCTACGGAACACGCTATTAATGCTATGATATACGCTATTAATGCTATGATATACGCTATTAATGCTATGATATTAATGCTGTTAATGCTATATGTATATATGCTATTAAATACGGGATTGCCCCTGGTGTTGAAGTTTGGATCTTTTTTTCCGCGGATAATAAATCCCCTGACCCCCTTTACACAATGACCATGTTTGATGACATTTGGTCCAGTAGTTTTCCTTTTCTGATCGTATTAAATTGGAACTTTAATTATAATCACCCTGTATATATCCATCTATATATACAGTAGACCTTATCACTCTTCGTAATATAACCCAATTTCGGATAAACAGTTGCATAAATTTTTGCTGCGGGAAAAACTAAATATTTTATATAACTAATTAATATTTAAAATATAATAATATAAAAGCTTTATTTATTTATTTTATTTCTTGCAAACTATGATTAATATTTTTAAAAAATGTCCTTCTATTTAGACTTTATCCTTAATCTTCTTAACATACGTCAAAAATAAAGACGAACTTTTAAAATATACCTTTTATTTTTGGAATGCCGTACGTAATAAAGTAAAATCGTACTGATCGATGCACAGTGTCAAAATTTACAGCTTTTTAAGTTACTTAAACTTAGAAGCTTATTTTCACTATTTTAATTTTGACTAACGGAATATTCGTTACCCCAACATAAAGAAAAAATTTATTTTCTTTGAATATCTGCAAAATGCTTAAAAGTGTTCTATAGAAATAATTTAGAACAAATAACAAATAAAAGATAACTAAATTCAAACAACATTAATGTGGCTTTAAGGATTTGAAGCTTTACAGGCCCGGCTTTCTCTTTACAGATATATCTTTTATCCGTAGTTAAAAATTACATCATTAAATCCACATTAAGATTAAATCCGCACAGATGGTGATAATATCGTGATGAAAGTCTTATAAAGAAAAATATGCTATGAAAAATGACTGCAAAACTATTTTAGGATTATCCAGAATATCCTATGATGCCAGAATAAAACATATGCTATTGCCGGTATAGATTATCTATATAAATAAAATTAGACTTTTGTCTGTACATTTCTTGGAATTCAAAAATTTTGCGATTTCTATCCGTTTCAAGCACCCGGGAATCCGATGCGACCCTCAAAAAAAGTTTGTCTGTCTGTCGTTCTGTCATTCTGTACGTGAGGCTTTTTTTTGTTTAAGCATCACGTAAAAACGACTGAAGCGAATGATATGTTTGGGTGTCATGATAGGTGGTCACTCAACTTAAAACATACGCGTCGAATTTTTAAAAAATCTTGATTAGATTTTGAGATTTTGTGAAAATCCTTTCAAACTGCTTAAATTTGTGTTCGAGCATCACGTAAAAACTAATGAAGCGATTGAAATGAAATTTGGTATCATCATTGGTGGTCACTCAACTTAAACATTAGGCAGCGCATTTAAAAAAAAAATCTTGATTAGATTTTCAGATTTTGCGAATTTCGTTCGAAACTCCTTAAAATTGTGTTAGAGCTTCAGGTAAAAATGACTGAAGTGAATGAAATGAAATTTGGTATCATGATAGGTGGTCACTCAACTTAAAACATTGTAGTCGAATTTTTAAAAAATCTTGATTAGATTTTGAGATTTTGCGAAAATTGTTTCGAACTGCGTAAATATGTGTTCGCACATCACATAATGACTGCAAAGGTGAAAACATGGTATTTGGTGAAATGATAGGTGGTTACCGAAAACTATAAGCATCTAAAAAAAAAAATCGATCAGATTTTGGGATTTTGCGAAAATCGTTTCAAACTGAGTGAATTTTTGTTCACGCATTACGCAATAACGACTAAAGCGAATGATATGAAATTTGGTCACATGATAGGTTGTTTCTCAACATAAACTATAGTTTTCCAATTTTTTGTCCAACCATCTGTCATGTGACCAAATTTCATATCATTCGCTTTAGACGTTATTACGTAATGCGTGAACAAATATTCACTCAGTTTTAAACGAGTTTCGCAAAATCTGGAAATCTGATCGATTTTTTGTTTAATTAGATGGTTATAGTTTAAGGTGAGTGACCACCTACCATTTCACCAAATATGATTTTTTCCACTTTGCAGTTATTACGTGATGCTCGAACACGAATTTACGCAGTTTAAAACGATTTTAGCAAAATCTCAAATTCTAATCAAGATTTTTTTAAAAATCGGCCCCTATGTTTTAAGTTGAGTGTCCACCAATCATGATACCAAATTTCATTTCAATTGCTTCAGTCGTTTATACGTGATGCTCGAACACAAATTTGCGCAGTTTGAAAGGATTTTTGCAAAATCTCAAAATCCAATCATATACGCTATTGGTTTACAATCATATACGCCAATATTATCCAATCATATACGCCAATCATATACGCTAAGTTTTTTTAAAAATTTGACGCCTATGTTTTAAGTTGAGCGACCACCTATCATGACACCCAATTTCATATCACTCGCTTCAGTCTTTTTTACGTGATGCTTGAACAAAAAAAGTGTCAAAAACAGAATGACAGAACGACAGACAGACAAACTTTTTTTTGAGGGTCTCACCGGATTCCCAGGTGCTTGAAATGGATTGAAATCGCAAAATTTTTGAATTCCAAGAAATGTACAGCAAAAGTCTAATTTTATTTATGTAGATTATAATATAAGTATATGGGGTGCACCGAAAACACTGACCTAGCTTTGATCATAGAGATAGATATACAATAACTTACAAAGTTATGCAATAAAAAGTAGAGAATTCTGTGGTATCGATTAAAATTTTCAAGAAAAAAAAATTAAATTTCTATACGGTCTCCGTACGAAAATATTCCCACTTAGTAAAACGAGCCCCACAGATTAATGAGGTGGTGTACAAAAATTTCAGCCTTTTATTATGAAAAGGCTGAAATGATATATTTAAATTCAGTTAATGAGGGACTATGCTACTAGTGGAATACAATACCAATAATAGCAGAATTATCATGCATTTATACAATTATTGTTCTCTTTGGTAATTTGTGTACAGCTCTTGAAACGCGATATCCCGGATTGATTTTTTCCCTTCTCGAGCAATAAAAAAGTGCATTTTCATATATCAGAGCTTTTTTATGATGAAAGACTGAAATTTTGTCCATCGCTTAAATAGCGCATTTTTCTATCTGGGAAATTTTTTGTAAGGGGAATGTACACAAATTAAAATTTTGTATTTATTTACATTAAATCTCCAAAAAAGTGTAATCGACATCATAAAATTTTGTGCTTCATATTACATAACTTTGTAACTTATTGTATATGTCTGGCATCAGTATTTAAGGAATAAAAGCCTAGGTTAGAGTTTCCGAGACACTCTGTATATTATTAAGGTTTACGACAGTACGCTCTCAGTCAAAAATATGGATGCAGCTTTTTTTTATTCGTCAATGGGGCTCAGAAAACTATTTTAATAGATTTTGCTTAATAATTTACGAAACTTCAAAATCCACATGTAAACTACATCCTCTTTAATAATAGCGTAGTATGCTAATGAGATGTATGTGTGTGTGTGTGAGTGCCGTAAAAAAAAATTTAAAATTCGAATTATTTAGAAGATATTAATTAAAATCAGAAGAAATGAGCATCTAGCTTACCATATTTGGCGACCTAGCTCCAGCAAAAAACGATTTATGCTTTCGCAACAAAGTAGGAAAGCTCTTAAAAGTATATTGGATTCGAAAAAGCATGAAGTTGGAATTACGCTAAGATTCACGAGAAATAAATACGTGTGTTAACATAAAATTAACTATTTTCAAATAGCAAGATCGCTTGGATACCAGGAGTTCAATATTAAAGATGACGCTTTTTTTTTTTTTTAACCAGTCATATCCTTGGCAACGTTCCGTGAATATATAGCAACCCTTCTGAAAGCCGCCATTTTATCCCTTATGCTATGATTGAACTAGATTTGATTGCCACTGAAAGAACATTCCAGAGTTTTCGTTAATAAAAATAAAAAAATAAAACCATTTTAGATTTCAAATGATTTATTTTACCCTTGGGAGTGCTTAACTAAGGTATGATTGCGTCTGGAAGAAGATTTTACCGTATTGATTTAGATTTTACTACATTCGTATTAGGTATGTAAAACTTTGTCCTAAAATCTAAAGAAAAATTAATAAATAAAAAGAACTATACCAAAAATAGCGAAATGCAATCGGAAAGTAATTTTATTTTGCAGCATGTATATGTTACGTTTTGTTACGGTTGTAGCCTGGTTAAATACAAAATTAAATGAGTAAACGGGAAATTTTTAATGCATCATGTTTCAAAAGCGATTTTGCAACACTCAAAATGAAGAATATTTTCAGCTGTGTGAGTTAAAGTAATTAAATTCATAAACCTAAGCAACGGACTAAAATGCCACTTATTAATTCTAAACTCAAGGCCTCGTGCAGACGATAATTCTGGTAACACGGAAGAACCAATGCTAAAATAAGCTCGACTTTTAGTAGTCTTAAGAGGCATAGTGACGACAGCTCAATGTATTCACAATCCAATCGATTGCCAATGTTAAAAAGATGTTCTTTTTCTTTTTTAAATAAAAGAAATTTTACTATAAATATTTTAATTACTATATAGTTGCGCTGATCCCTGACTTCAAGATAAAACTTTTTCCGCCTTTACTGCAAAACATTGCAATGTCAAGGACAAAAAGCCTAATAATTTCTGAACCGTTTGTAAGATCCGCTTGAAAATTTTCATAATTATGTATAAAACTATAGAAAACAATCTGTGCCACTTTAAAAATCTAAAAATCCACCCGTTCCCTCATTTCAAAGCGATTTTTCGCTATTTTCGGCAACATTTCATTTCCGAGATTCAAAAAAGTTAATCATTTGCGTAAGAAAATTAGCTATTGATAATGACAATGACTTCATTTTGACGTCATACTTAACAGCTTTTTCCAGATTTATAAGTTTATTTATTTATTTCAACTTATAAATAAAAATGAAATTCTGTATGTGGATTTGATTAGTATACAAATCCACAAAAATGGACCTATCAGCCTGAAATTTTGCACAGATATGTAAAATAATATAGAATAAATTATAGTCCACTTTAAAACTTTGAAAGTCCACCCGTTCCCCATTTAAAAGATTTTTTTATGTTCTCCACGCAGAAAACTTTCCGTAATTGTAACCCCTGTAGTGAAAAAAGTATGAAATAAGCATCATTATTGCCATGTGTGGCGATTTTGCCGAATAAAATGTTTTAAATTCTTAAAGTAAAAATAAAAGAATAATAATGATTTTTTTTAAAGTTTATATTTGTAAGGTTATTTAAAGTTTATATTTGTAAGGTTATTTTAAATTATAATATCGTGTGCATGGGAAATCAGCACGGGAATGTAATGTTTTCTACGAAAAACAATAAGAAATGAAGATTTCCGAGACTAATATGTAAAATTTTTTAGTTTGGCGAAAAATAAAATGGCTAATACGCCGATTTTGAGAAAGTGAGTTCTAGCGGTTTGCACAGTTTTCGGCTTGGCGCAATTTACTGAGAGCTTAAGGAAATAGATTTTTGAAAACAAGTGCATAGATGTTATTATAATACAGCGTTAAATTCTGATAATCCGCGCAGATATAATGCAATTATTAAGGGATTTCGAGCAATCTATCTTCAGAATTCTCGCCAATTGAGTATATTGAATTAAGTTAGGGGAATTCCACCAAATTTCAGAAAATTGAAATCTTCGCATTTAGTACATAGTAGTAACGATGTATAAAACACGTTATACGTTGATAATTTAAAAAATGCGGCTATTAAGGAATTCCACTTTTGAAATAAATGCCTGCTTTACTTATTAGCGGTCAAACCATTTCCCATTTTGATTGCTGCTAAGTCAATGCTTCGAATGATTCCCTGAAAAAAATTTGCAAAATGGCGTATGTTGGCCCTTTGGCGATACTTAGATTTGAAAATGGATTTTATTTGAGACTGGTATATATATATAATAACACTGGTTATAGATAAAAATGAATGTTGGTATTTGTGTATGAGGTTGAAAAACTCCCGCATCATTTGACCGATCACCATGAAATTTGGTTGACCTAAGTCTTTTATCATGGAGAAGGTTTTTATGCTATCCGTTTTCCTCTAACTTGCCACTAGATGGTGCAGCAGAACGTCGAATTCTATTCCGTTTAGCCGTTTGCTATGCGAATATCGTCCAACTGATTTCGATGAAATTTGGTACACGTGGATATTAGAAAACGGGGAATATTTTTCACTATCCATGTTGCTGTGACTTGCCGCTAAATGGCACTGCATCGCATCAACCTCTATACCGTTCGACCTATCGGCATAAAATTTTTTATACTTACATATTTGAGCACGAAGAACATATTCTAACTGTGTTCCTATTGATGTTACTCACCATTAGATGGCACTGCAATGCATTATTGTTTTAACTCGCCACTAGATGACCCTGCAGCAGGCCAAATTCTTGACCATTCAAACGGTCGCTATGAAAATCAGTATACATAGCTATTTGAACAATGAGAATATTTTGGCGTTATCCATTTTGCTACAACTCGCCACTTGACGGCGCTGTAGCAAATCATTACTTTAATTAATCACTAGATGGTAACTGATCGCTATGAAAATAGGTATACATAGATATTTGAACACGGGGAAGTGTTTGGCGCTATCCATTTTCCTATAAGTTGCCACTCGATGTTGCGTCCACACATGAACTTCAGGACTGTCCAGCTGATCATCATGAAAATTCGTATACATTGATATCTGAATACGAAGAATATTTCCGCCGTATCCGTTTTACTAAAACTCGCCACTAGATTGCGCTACTCCGCATCGCCTTCTGCACCGTACAAACCATTGCCTTGGGCGGTATTGATGATTAATGAATACAATATAACGCGATATGCATTTTAATATATCTCTTTGTTACAATAAATAGTAATCACAACAAATCGTAATATCGAAAAGTCCATTCATTCCCGTGCGAAGAACGGGTACTTCAGCTAGTAGAATATATATCTGTGCACTTAGAAATTATAATATGAACTTATTTGCGACATAAGCAATCTTCTCATTATGCATTTTAATGGGAAAAAATACGATTTCAAACTTCAAGAGATATTGAATAATTCAAGCTTTTTGTGGTAGTAATGCATTGGATTTGTTGAACCCGCCTTCGACCTCAATTTTCTTGCGACTTTTCATTTGTTTTAACGTGATAAGGTGTAGTTTCAGTTGACATTGTTAACTTTTTTTTTTTTTTTTTTTTTTTTTTTTTGGGTGGGGGGAGGATTGATTCAATAGAAATCCCCAGTCAGTCGCCAGTAATATAGATTTAGAAAAAGCTCCAAAATTTCTCCTAGTTTTATTTATTCCAAAATTATGAAACGATAATCTCATTAGGAGCTATAACTTTTCCTTAGAAACATCTTCAATTTAGCTTTTCTTTTGTGCTAGAGTTGAGTAGTTATATACTGGATTACTTTCGTTGCAAGGGCAGTGGTTTGACATAAATAAATGAAAACAAAAATTTTATGTGCTGGTTACAGTAAGTGTACAGATTTCTGATGAAAACTGAACACAATCTAGAGTTTAATTTTAAATACAATATAAGAAAGTTGAATATAATGTACCTACAGTTTACAGCAAGTTTTGTATGAACTAGCTTTTACTGATGAATCGGCATTTTTAGGCTTATCGCGATAAATCTATATTAACGCATAAGTACTCATATGTAGTAGTTTCTGCTAAGAGAGTAATTTCTGTAGAGAGAATAAACAGTTAATTGAATAAAAAATGTGTTAATTGAACATACCTTATGTATTCTAAGTTATTTTTAATATTATATATTTCCTTTCTTTGTAGTTTTGTATCTTTTTTACGATTATAACAACTTAGAATTCAAAGTTTTTAAATTGATTATTAATTTATTAAAAAATACATAAAAATATCATTTTGAGCTTTACATGTTATACTGATTACAATGGAATGTTTCTTAATAAGTTTAAATCCTCGATTGTTCATGTAAAAGTAATTTATGAATACTATGCTGATTATACTTTTTTCATACATTCTTTTTCATACATTCTACCATTACTACTAACTTGTAAATTTGCCATAATAGCATATTTGGGTAGGTACCTAAAAGCAAATTCCAGATGCAAGCTTTGAAGCTATTGAATTATGTTAATTGTAATGAAAGCGAGCTATATTCAGCTTCCAATTTGCGTTTTTACAAAGTATCATTTAACAAATCTAATAATTCTTATTAATATGCCAAATAATGCATCATAATTTTTCGAAATAAAATGTAATGAAGAATATGTATGAACACACGATCATGCGAGAGGAAAAATGCCACAGGTCTTGTTTCGTCTCGCATTTTCACATAGAAGTCTCGCCTCGCAACCCGTAGTATTGTCTGTTGATCTCGCCTCGCAACCTGAAGTCTATTCCTACGTTCTCGTCTTTCACCTGTAAATCTCGTCTTGCGGTCTTACATGTTGTCTGCCACTAAAACTTCTTCATTTTACTTCATTGTAAGTAATAAAAAAAGTACTGTCGTCCCGTACTTAATCGTGATATCATGCGAGACCGGTCTTTCACAACCCCTAAACGTCGAATGAGCCACTACATGCAGAAATCGCCCGAAAACTGTTATTTCGTTCGATCTTACGCAGAAAATAACACTGGCCACCCATATAAATAAAATGGCCAACTGTTCGACCCTTTCTAGAAACGAATGCCAGTACGGCAATCAGGAAAATAAAAGAGGGAACATTTTTCGATATTTTGGCTCTCATTTACTATTCTTTGGAAATTGATGAAAATCTGTATTTAGTTTTTTTTTCCCAATGCTGAATTTAAATATGAACTGAGAATGCAAAACCCCCAATTAACTTTCAAAACTTGTTTTATTGTAATATCTATTTGGCAGCAAATGACAATATGTTTTATGCATACTAATATAGAAGAACATTTACAGAATAAGAAATAAGAGATAAGAAATATGTCGCTTTGTTTGTATGTTAATTATAGAACTGAATCTATATTTGTCTCACTTTAAGATATTTATTTTTGATGAATTACATGTCAAAAACAATTATAAAATTATTTATTGTGTATATCTTATGACATGCACCGTGTAAGGAACTTGCTTCGTCATCAATTATTGTATATAAGCATCGGTGGTATATATGTCATAACAATGATGTTGCATTTTTAACGTGTATATTTGAGCGGGAACTAGGTTGTACTATCTATTTCAGGTGATTCCCATGGCACCTTAAGATACTTCTCTGGGACAGCAAGGGTTTGTAGGAAAAGAGTAGAAATAGTTTCCATGGTCTTACTTTTGGTGATATCTAGTTTTTGATTTTTAGAAATCGCAGTTAGATTTCTATATACGTGTTGTTGCATTGAATTGTTGAAATACTAATTTAAAATTATCAATAATCAAGCGGTTAATACTTTAACCCTTAAAATAATGCCACGTAAAAATATTTCATGCAGCAATATCGCAAAAAACTGTTTTTCAATTATTGTATTAATTTCAGTACTGATGCTTATGAACTTATCAATGTACAATTGCGTGCAATCGGATATATGGGAAAAGGTAAAGTATTTCCGGTATTTTTATTTCCGTCAGATTAATAACATTAATCTGCAGTAACTCCGTAATGTGGTTTGACAGTAAAAATTAAAGAAAAAGCAGTAACATTTTTGTATTTGAAAAAGCAAGTAAGTTCTCCATTACACAGCCTTAGTCTTACTTGTTCATTAAGGGGCTTTACCTGAAGTGCGATCGTTGTCACAAGACTTCTGAACAGCTTTAAAAACAAACTAATGATGTTAAACACTCAAACAAATTGATAATGCTTCTTCACTCTATGCACTATGGACTGACACTAACAGAAAAGCTGTATGTCTCTGCAACTTCCAGAAAAATTCCTCAGCACAAAAATTGCCTTAAAATTCGGCCTAGGATTTATATGTTTTTGGAAATATATCGAATTCCGTATGTTTAGCAAAATTTTCCTGACAGTTAAGTAACTCCTATAGGTCCATTGTCAGGTCATTGTTCAGGTCCCATAGGTTCAGTTCACAATGCAACTTGTTAAGAGACATTCTAAATTTTTCCGAGTCTCTAACGCAATGAAATTTTTTAGAAAGCTGTTCAAAATTTGCATGATTTTCAAGTTGAACAGCCTTAAGCTTTCGCCACCACCAATGCCCATTTATTCGTCAGTTTATTCTGGAGGCACTCAGTGGGCGGCCAGCGTTATCCCCTGTGAAGGGATGGAAAAGTTTACACCTAAGTCCAAACCGTAAATCGAGCCTGGACCCAAGGTTCGATAGAATGGCTCTTTAGCCACTACATCACCTAAGCATTTTAATGTAAATTCTGAATTTTGGTTTGATTTTTCAATAATCCGTTTTTAAAAATTCCTGGTAAAAGATCATTCGTTATTGGATATAATTATGTAAAGCACATTAACAAATGCATTAACAGGATGCATGATGCAATATTTTCTTTTAGAGCATGTTTATGCTCGAAGATTTGCAGCGGAGTCAAACATCCACATTAGGTATGAATACTTGTATAGAATGTAGAAATGAACAGTGTTCATGCAATAAGTTTTTGAAGTATTTTTAAAAATACATTCTTTTTAAACGTCTTACTTAGGAAAATGGTGGGAAAAAGTTTTTTTTTCAAAATTCCAACTAACTAGCACAATACTTTCATTTCACAAATCAATTATTTTAACTACTCACAGGCTGCATGATAAATACTATGTACTGCAGGTACTTGTACATCAGATTGCTCAGGATATTTGAAATTCCCGATGGAGTTTGTTTGTGGTCTTTCACTGGTAGTTATGTATTTACCTCTATTCATTCACTTACAATGAAAGATATGTGGTAAAAGCTAAAGTACCTTTAAAAGTGTTTATTAGGGTATACGTTAGTACGTGTACAAGTAAAAATAAATAAAAATATTGTACTAGATGCTGAAAATTATTAACACTAAACATATATTTAGGACTTTTTACGTACATTGAGTCGATTATCACTTATAAGATTATTTTCTAGGTTCCGTGCAATGTAGAATACCAGCCTGATAACTGTGATTTTGAAAAGTAAGAGGAATATATCTATTTTCATGAATTAGCATTTTGCCATTAATTTATCGAGCACAATATCAGAAAATAACACAACACTAAAACATCATTATTATTCATTTAGTTAGTTTATTACAATATTTAAAAATACATGGATAGTTTTATAATTTAAATGTTCCAAATTTATTTAGAAAATGCAATACTTAGGGAAAACTTACAACTTTAACAAATTTTCGTATCATTCGTATTAGTCGTGATTGCGTGATGTTTGAAGAAATATAAACGCATTTTGAGAGAATTTTCACAAAATCTCAAAATCTAATAAAAATGTTTAAAAAATTGGACTCCTATAGTTTATGTTGAGCAACCATCTATCGTGTGACCAAATTTCATATGATTCGCTTTAGTCGTTATTACGTAATGCGGGAACAAAGATTCACTCAATTTTAAACGATTTTCACAAAATCTCGAAATCTGATCGATTTTTTTTAATTAGATGCTTATAATTTAAGTTGAGTGACCACCTATCATGACACCCAATTTCATATCATTCGCTTCAGTCGTTTTTGCGTGATGCTTGAGCACAAATTTACGCAGTTTGAAACGATTTTCGCAAAATCGGAAAATCCAATCAATATTTTTTAAAAATTAGACGCCTATGTTTTAAGATGAGTGACCACCTATCATGACACCCAATTTCATATCATTCGCTTCAGTCTTTTTACGTGATGCTTGAACACAAATTTACGCAGTTTGAAAGGATTTTCGCAAAATCTCAAAATCCAATCAAGATTTTTTTTAAATTGGATGCCTATGTTTTAAATTGAGTGACCACCTATCATGACACCCAATTTCATATCATTCGCTTCAGTCGTTTTTACGTGATGCTTAAACAAGAAAAAGCGTCACGGACAGAATGACAGAATGGCAGACAGACAAACTTTTTTTTGAGGGTCGCATCGGAATCCCGGGTGCTTGAAACGGATAGAAATCGCAAAATTTTTGAATTCCAAGAAATGTACAGACAAAAGTCTAATTTTATTTATATAGATAGACTAGCTGAAGTACCCGTCCTTGACGGGTTAGTGAATGCAAATTTCCAAAAAGCAAGAACTTTCGTCAGCATTGTAGGAGTACACAGAATGGATGGAGTATGTTGCCAAAGTAAAGAAACGGAAGTTATAATTTTTATGGATTGTTAAAATATTACAGGTTAAGAAAGTCACTAAGTAATATCATTTCATTCGCTTGAGTCGTAATCATGTGATGCGCGTACGAACATTTACGAATATTGGCAAAATCTCAAAATCTAATCAACATCTTTGAAAAAATGGAAGCCTAGAATTTAAGTTGAGTGACAACCTATCCTGTCACCCAATTTCGTTTCATTCCCTGCAGTCTTTATTTCGTGATGCTGGAACAAAGTTTCAGCATTTTAAAACGATTTTCGCAAAATCTCCAAATGTAATCAAAATATTTTAAAAATTCAACGCCTATAAATTAAGATTAGCAACTACCTGTCCTATCACTAAATTTCGTATCAGTCATTATTACGTGATGTTTGAAGAAATATAAGCGTATTTTGAGATAATTTTCACAAAATCTCAAAATCTAATAAAAATGTTTAAAAAATTGGACACCTATAGTTTATGTTGAGCAACCATCTATCATGTGACCAAATTTCATATCATTCGCTTGAGTCGTTATTACGTAATGCGGGAACAAAGATTCACTCAGTTTTAAACGATTTTCGCAAAATCTCGAAATCGGATCGATTTTTTAAAATTAGATGCTTATAGTTTAAGGTGAGTGACCACCTATCATTTCACCAAATATCATTTTTTCACCTTTGCAGTTATTGCGTGATGTGCGAACACAAATTGACGCAGTTTGAAACGATTTTCGCAAAATCTCAAAATCCAATCAAGATTTTTTAAAAATTCGACGCCTATGTTTTAAGTTGAGTGACCACCTATCATGACACCCAATTTCATATCATTCGCTTCAGTCGTTTTTGCGTGATGCTTGAACACAAATTTACGCAGTTTGAAACGATTTTCGCAAAATCTGAAAATCTAATCAAGATTTTTTAAAAATTCGACGCCTATGTTTTAAGTTGAGTGACCCCCTATCATGACACCGAATTTCATATCATTCGCTTCAGTCGTTTTTACGTGATGCTTAAACAAAAAAAGCGTCACGGACAGAATGACAGAATGACAGAATGACAGAAGGACAGAATGACAGAATGACAGACAGACAAACTTTTTTTTGAGGGTCACATCGGATTCCTAGGTGCTTGAAACGGATAGAAATCGCAAAATTTTTGAATTCCAAGAAATGTACAGACAAAAGTCTAATTTTATTTATATAGATTGTCAGTTTAAAAATATGTGAGCCAAAATATTTTGAAACTTAGTACCACTTTATGAGCTTGGGAAATAATAAAATTTGTTACATTTTGATCTCGTATGCTACACCTCGGTCTTTTTATGAATATTGGAGCTGATTAGTCGGTAACAAGGTTATACAATACCGTTTAGATCGGGATTAGAATATTTTGATGTATAATATTGCTTTGGTATTTCTATTACTGGTATTTACTTTCAAAATACGAAACCGATATTACAAGCATCAGCTCTTTCAATTGAAAAATAATCCTATGTAAAGTAAAATGGTAAAAGTTAATAAGCACAACTCTTAGATACGCGCTTGCAGAGGATTTTGCAAAGGGACTTTTTGGTGGAAGCTTTTTTTACGATCTCTTGATAATTTTTTAACTTCTGACTTTACCACTTCTTCAGTACAGTCTTTGGTATATTTGTCAGAAATAAATGACTTTACTTCAATTTCAACCAAGACTTGATTTACACCAGTTTATATTTTACCGACTCAAATATTAAGAAAACATATCCTTTTCGAGTAATTTATATTTTTACTATTTGTATAACTGTAGAAGAAAAAAGTTTATTGTGTATTTTCAAAAAATGTATGTTTTTATAATATTTTAACACGTTGCTTCCATTGAAAATTAAATATGTGGGCCTATACTTTTAGTCTCGCCACAGATATTGTTCATGAAGTTTGTTATATTTATGATAATTTATTTTTACGTTTCAGAATTCCTTTGCTGACAGTAGATGACTTTTATCGTTGTGGGCCAGCAAATCTCAACGTAAGTGCCAGACAATATTTTTTGGGTGCGTCTGGAGAGAGAATAACTTACAATGAAAATAAGAAAGCCTACAAAAGGTAAAGTGATACGATATAAAACTGAACTTTATGGAATTTGCTCGAATACGTCATTGTTTTTGAGTCTCCGATTAAAATATCTCATTGTTAACATTGAAAAAATACTAGTATCCATAAATTATTGTGAAGTTTGATTTTTTTTGAGAAATTTGACAATCTTGCACAATATTGCGCGTGGCTCATTCATTTTGAGGTGCAATAACTGTTTCATTGTTTCCATTCTTGAAGGTTGAGAATCCTTCCGACGTATCTGAGAGACGTATCAAAAATCAGTTTAGAGATAAAAGCTCTGGGACAGAATGTATCGTTTCCAATCGGCCTGTCACCAGTTGCATTACAGAAATATGCCCATCCTGAAGGGGAAAAAGCGACACTGCAAGGTATGAATAAGATCTGACAATTGCACGATTTGTATTAGAGTAAGTAATAATGTATGGAGCTGCAAAGCATTATTTTGTATATTAAGCAAATCTTGGTAAAGGACATAAATGTAAATTTTTTTTCCACTCTAAGGTAAGTTTAGGCAGTGGCTGAGCAAGAAGAGTGGAGTAAAGGAGTGGAGGAGAAGAGTGGTTTAATTTTTCTTTCAGAGCCCATTTTTTACTTGGTTGCTTAAATCGTTCCAACAAATCAAGCGTATAAATGATCTTCTGTGATCAGAATTGCTTTTCTGTATAAGTCTTGTGTCCCGCTGGAACAAATTCCTTGTCCAGGAATCTCCCCTGGGTCCCAGTGCATAACAGGAGATTATCTTTGTCTTTTGTCTTTTGGAGATTCATTTTCAATCAAAGGATCAAACACGTTATACAGTGGAGCATTGTTTGTACGACGATCGTTTATACGACGTTTACATTTATACGACGTTTTAGTGTGGTCCCAATTCATTCCTATTCGTTGCAATGTAAAAATAAATCGTTTATACGACGCACAAAATCGGTTATACGTCGTTTGGCTCTAGTTTGAACATGTTTATTTTTGTTGTGTATTTTAAGAACACACGGATTTTTTTTTTTTTCGGCGGTCGATTTGTGTTTTCAGGTGTTCCTAAAATTTTTTAATTCTAAGTAATGGACAGACAACTTTCGCGATATGAGAGGGGGGGGGGACTAATTATAACTCAACGCCGGTCATCACGTCATCAACCATAGATAAATTTTTCTGTTAACATATGTAAAATTGTTAAATTTAAGAAAACAAATTTGGTACATAAAAAGAAAAAATAAAGGTATGTACATTTAAATGGCTTAGTATACTTTTTCCTTTTTATTATTTGTTTGTTTTGTTTTGTTTAATATATAAGTTTATCTAAAGCAGCACATTAAACATTAAAATTAATTTAAAAAATAGTTCTAGTTTTAAAAGTGAAAATCGATTATACGACGTTATTGTTTATACGACGTTTTTCGATAGTTCCTTCGATAAACGATGCTCCACTGTATGTAATAGCAATAAGATGTCTTAAAAATGGTGCAAGAAACTAAGTTTAGGTAATTTTAGCAATATAAAAAAACAATGAATTGCTCTAAACGATGCTATTGTGGGAAGCTTGCGGCGTGAGAATGTTTAGAACCCAAGAACTCTGGGCGGTAAAACGCGGCTCAATCCAATCGAGCCAAAAGGTACCCATTTGACCGGAATTCAATTGCCAGTGTCGTGTGCACCGAGGTGATCTCGAGCCGCCACCCCACACTATAGTCTGTTCGCGGAAACGAGAGAACGAAAGTAAACAAACGGGTTACCAAAGAATTACATTTTTTGGCACCAATCCGTAATTAGGCGAATTTAAACTTTTTTAATTCCAAATAGCGTAAATGGAAGAAAGCAGAAATTCACACTGTGTTTGGCGCTTTGGCAAAATGCCAGGTGTTTACTCATCGAGAGTTTGTACGTGCAACTGTTTAGTTTCGTTCTCTCGACTCGGCGAACGCACTATAGACAGTCAGTCGGAGGCTGATGAACGATGTTCCAAGCTGCCACTCGTAGTGGAATTTGTGAGGTCGCTGCCACTAGATGCTGACTTTGAAAGAGCCGAGCGATAGAGGAAGAGGTCGGTGCTGGTGCCATATGTCGCTGTAGGCGAGAAGGAGAATGCGTGTTCGTAGTCCGGGTCATTAATGTAGGGAAGCGTGCGGCGGGAGCCGGTTTAGAACCCGAGAACTTTAGGCGGTAGAATGCGGCGCAATCAACCGAGCCAAAAGGTACCCATTTGACCGGCCTTCAATTGCCGGATGTTGTGTGTGCGCGGAGGTGATCTCGTGCCGCCACACTATCATAAAAATATAATAAGAGCACCTTCAGGTTCTAATTCGTAAAATATTATTCAAATTTTCGACTGTAGTTTAAAAGTGCTTTATTAAAAACCCTCAACTTGTATTTTAGAATTTTTTTTTAAAAGTGATGTAACTTTTCAACGCTAAACTCATTGCTTATAAATACAGTTCAGAAGTTTTATTAACAATTTAGACCACCGGTCGGCAGTCCTTGAAGAGGAATTCCGAATAATAAAGATATTAGAGAGAAATTAGTATGCCTATTGTCCATTACACATTTTGCAAATATCCTACAGATAAAATACATAAAGAAAGTTAAAACCACAGATAAAATACTGAGGAGCCTCAAGCGCATATGCGCGAGCCGCAGTCAGCCTTAGACGCTCAGTGATTATTAATACGAACCTAATAAACTGTACGCAGTCCTATGGGTTCAAGCTCCCTTTCTTCGGCGATTATACACGACCTTTTATTCAGGATATTTTCCTGGGAAAATAATGCATTCCTTTGATTAAAACTATTTTGTTTTACAGCCATATCAGGCATGGGCATTGTCATGATTCTCAGTAGCGATGCGTCCATCTCGATTGAAGAAGCTGCTCTATATAAAGGTTCTTCTCATTTGTGGATGCACACGGTTATTTATCGTAACAGATCATTTATGGTGGATATTGTCTCCAGAGCCGAGAGATGGGGGTACGAAGCAATGGTCATCACCATCGATTATCCTCAGCCTGGAACGCTGACGTGCAATGCAAGAGGTGTGGACAGTCTGGATGGAGTAGAGTAGGTATTATACTCTACTTACTTAGCGGAAATTTTTTTGTCATACCAAAAGATATGTTACTTAAGTATTATGTTGTCGGCTATTCCCACCAATCCACCCCTTCCCCTCCAAAAGGGACGATTTCGCGCTAACCGTCGTGGGCGCTTTAGCATTATTATGTAAATCCGGAAAATTGTTGATACGGGTTGTGAAATTATCACAAACAGTGCTCTGTTGTTATAAATATCGATATTGAAATTAAATTATTTTATTTACTTCTAGTTAGAACTCTAATTAATGAAATGGAGACCATAAAATATTTAATTTATTTTAGAGTTACTTGTTTTAAAGTATTAAGAATTTTCTTTAAAAGTGAGGATATTTATCGTAAATATGCAATATATCAAATAATGCATACGATACAGCATCCTTGAAGTTAATAATACAGGTAAGTATTGCGCTTAACAATTCTGTAATAAGGATACTAAGATATATTTATTTCCCGTTGTATAATATAGAAAAATTTCTCGTAAAAAAATTTGTCATAAACATATCTTTTCAAAAATCATTTACGAAAAATATCTTACATCTTAAAATCAGTGAACATTTTAATAAAGTTTATTTTGAGTTCATAGTTTTCTGTAAAATGTTAACTGAAAAATATGTAATTAATGAAAATGTATTGCTTTTCAAATTAACAGCTGGTAAAAAAGACATATATCTTAACTGATGTTCCGCAGAAATTTGATGCTTGGTTGTAGAACTGAACGATGTTACAAGTGCTACCAGACGTTAGAGGGAATCCCTATTGCGAAAAATAGCTTTCATATTTCGGGTAAATGTGAAAGAATAATAAAATCATGACTTTGGATTAGCAACTAATGTAAAGTCAGCATCATTCCGACTTGAAAAATAGTGAAAAATCTAATGCACCACTGCTGTAAGCAAAAAGGTATCTGGGTTGTTCAGTTTAACACACATATATATTTGCGAGCATTTTAAAGATTCAAATTTGCTCAAAATTTATTGCTTTTATTTTACACTTCATTATGATATTTTAGTTATTTTGCCAGTTTTCTTTTAGATTCGTGAAATTTTATGGATAACTCAGTAAATGACATGTAAAAAATAAAAATTCAAACAACTGTGTATTTGTATTTTTATAAATTTACATTAGATTTAAAAAATTGAATTTTTTTATTTAGTGTTACAAAGGCACCAGTTCATATGGTACAAGAAGACTCAAAATTACAGTTTCTGTAACCAATTTGTAATCCTTCCATCCAAAATGTTCTCTCGCAATTAAAACTCCCTCAGAAAGTGAGCTGCGACATTTTCTTTACCTAGAAATCAAGTATTAATATAATAAATTACTTAAATGCGAGAAAAAAATTCAAAGTATCCAAACATGTTTAAAAAATTGGACACCTATAGTTAATGTTGAGCAACCATTTATCATGTGACCAAATTTCATATCCTTCGCTTTAGTCGTTATTAGGTAATGCGTGAACATAGATTCACTCAGTTTTAAACGATTTTCGCAAAATCTCAAAATCAATCAAGATTTTTTTTTTAATCGGCGCCTATGTTTTAAGTTGAGTGACCACCAATCATGATATCAAATTTCATCTCAATTGCGTCAGTCGTTTATACTTGATGCTCGAACACAAATTTACGCGGTTTGAAAGGATTTTCGCAAAATCGCAAAATCCAATCAAGATTTTTTAAAATTTCGACGCTTATGTTTTAAGTTGAGTGACCACCTATCATGACACCAAATTTCAGATCATTCGCTTCAGTCGTTTTTACGTGGTGCTTGAACAAACAAAGCGCCACGAACAGAATGACAGAACGACAGAACGACAGAAAGACAGACTTTTTTTTTTGAGGGTAGCACCGGATTCCCAGGTGCTTGAGACCGATAGAAATCGCAAAATTTTTGAATTCCAAGAAATGTACAGACAAAAGTCTAATTTTATTTATATAAATTGTCAAGAAGATATTTCAGAAGGGGGTGGAATATAAGCCATGAGTAAATAAACGGAATTTCTGCACGACTTACAGCTTTTACAAATTTGAAAATTTCCGGGGGAGGATATTATTGATGAACGATGTATTTCATAATTTAGGAATGCGCAAAGATATGACTAGTGCTATTTAATTTATCTTACACGCTGCATGCAACCTTTAATTATGTCACAATTATATTTTGCAGACGAGCAATTTTTCCAGGACATGCTCACCTTGAAGAATTAACAGACAAATCTGGTACATTTAAAACAATTACTTGGCTGAAAAGCATTACAAAATTACCCATTGTGGCAAAGGGAGTTCTGACAGGTGAATACCTTTATGACAGATTGAATATTAAAAATTGAAATTTTGTTTTTCCTCATTGAACTTTTAGATGTCACTGCATTAAAATGTATTTGAGTAAATGAAACTTATTTTATCATTCAACAGAGCTTGTTGTCTATAATTGTGAAAAATGATTAACGACATTTATAAAGTTTTTAATTTTAAGTTTACGATTGATTATTTATGAAATCGTTAAAGGCTGAAATGCTTTAAACCCCCCAAACATTGATCAATTTTTAAACTTTAAATTATGTATTTCAATATTTAAAAATAACGAATTTTAATGATTAATATTATAAATAATTCCAAGAACAAATTCAGTTCAATTTAATCATCTCACCATATTGAAATAGTGAGATCTAATTTATTATTGTATAAACTGTTTTCCACTCATTAGCTTTTTACTGGTTAAAATCAAGTATATTTTAAAATATTTGCTTAGTAATTGCTTTAATTTTGAGATAATAGTTATTCCAATTGAAGAAGAAAAAAGCAAAATGTTTATAGTGTTCAGATTAGTGACAAAAAAGGAAATTAATCTTCATTAATTTTTTTTTAAAATTCCTTTTCATAAATTTCTGTTCATTTTTTAAATTAAAATATGTTCTTTAAAAAATTGTAAAAAAATATAAGTCATTTTTTGGAAATATTTTTACTGCTTTTAACTAAATATTTTTATAATTGAGTTTCAAATTAATTTCAGTTCTATGTTCCCGAGTGATTATGTTCTCTGTAAAAGGATAAGAACTCTGTTTATGTTATAAGAAAACATTTTAACTCACACGTAAAATTTTTTGATGATCTTAATCACAAGTTTTTCTGCCAAATAATGACATCCTTATATATTATTGATAAGTTGTTTTAGATATTACGCACCGTTTAAGATAATAGTGACCATATTTTACAGTTCAGAAAACAAAACTACTAAACATTATTATTGTATTTCTGTATTTATTATCTTTTCTTACATATGACAATTGTAATACATGTGTACTGTATGAGCTATTTTCCTAATTCTTCTAGCTTCGGATGCTCGTAAGGCACTACTTGCCGGTGCGTCGGCCATATTTGTTTCTAATCATGGTGGAAGACAACTCGATAGCGCTCCTGCTACAGTAAGAACATTTTGCACAGATTATTAAATTATTCATAACATCTAAGAGTTTTAAATAAATAAATAAATAAGTATCATATAAAAATAAACATCCTCTCAAAATTCAAATTTCTGTTAGCTCCCCCCAAAATTCTGTGAGGGCGTAACAGCTTAAGTGAATTCCAGATTAATAAAGTTTTTATAGCTTCCTTCAAACGTAATACTCATATAGATAACACTTTCTGACTGTAAATATGATATGCGTCTAAATAATCTATTGTCATTAATTAACGGTGATAGGCTCTGATAGCATTTGAATCGCGTGTTACACTCCGATCAATCTGATATCCCCGCCAACGCTGCATTTGAACCAACAATTTCCTCTTGTCGCACCCTTCCGTTTTTTTTTTAATAAAAAATTTTGCTTAGAAGTGGAAGCATTTTCAGCTGCCTGGAACACGAAAAAATAAAAAAGTTCGAATTTTGTACATTAGCCATTTTTCAAAATGTCTTACGTTATGTTTTGATAGTCGTTTCAAAAATGGCATAGTATTAAAAATAAGCATTGACTTATGAAACATAAGTGGTGATAATGATTTTGCTACAAGAAATAAAAAAAATATTTCTAAAACTTCTGAATTAAAAAAATGTAGTGAAAATTCAGAAAGTAATTACACATAATTGGATCTACCTTATGAGTTGTTCGACATAGGTGCCATGAATGGCTGTGGTGGGGCTCAGACGAATAGCAAAATCCTGCACAACTGAAGATGTGAGGTTTACTTCTGCCATTTTCTCGAATCAAATTCATCTTTGAGTCAAATTTTTTATTGTTGGACCAGTTGTCTTGAGTGTTATTCGGTCGCAAATTTCCTTTTAGCCTCAATAGGGCTGTTATTGCTCGAATAGTGGATTTTGGCGATCGATATACACTGAGAAAAGCTGTATTTCGACACTTGAACTTGAAAAATAAACAAAAACATCAGTTAGATTGCGTATGCTAAAAAGAAAATTCGAGCATGTCGTGCATTCAGGCGCGAAGTTCCTAAATTAATCTCGCAAAAAGCTAAAAAGTTACAAAATTTTTTTTTCATGTATAGTTAAATAATTGCCACCCTGTACATGCCACTGTTCCATAATTGCATTCTTCAAAACGATATTTGCTCCTATTTAAAATACTTTTCTTAAGTCCCTTAATGGCGTATTAAAAAAATCGTCTGATATTTGTACATAAAAGCAATTAAAGAAATTATGTCAGCAGTTTGAAAGAATTTAAGATATTCCTTAATAAGCTGTAATGTACAGTGTCATAAGTAATAAAATTAAATCAATTACGAAAATTAAAAAAAATATTAAAAATCGAAAGTTTTGCAGAATGTTTCAATATTTCAATTTTTTTTTCACCGTAATTCTGTGTTCTGCTTTTCCACTTATTCCAGTATGCAGTGAAGCCTATAGAGAATCATCTTTGATACTCTCGAGACCCTGCTTCAATTTGTTTACTTTAACTTTTAGAACAAAGACCTAAAGGCAAATTTTGTTTCTCTGACATAAACTCTTAACATATCCGACCGCCTGGTTCAGATTATACACCGAGATCGATAGCAGCAAGCTTTTGTAAGACAGACCCATATAAGAATATGAGGTGGGGTACGGAAATGGCTGAGCCCGCATAATGTTCGTCACAGTTATTCGATTAGTTTCGTCTTGCATCTCGCACGATATCATAAAAATTCTTATATGATAAGAATTTTTTATATTATACACTTTTTATACACTTTATTATACACTTTTATATTATACACTTTATATACACTTTTCATTAAAAACAGTTTTCGTTCTCTAGAGATTGAACAGCTCAATGTAGAGGAATCTTCACATGTAGGGTGGAAGAAGAGAAAACGCATTGCGTATATTTAAAATTTCATGGAACTCAAGTATTTTAAGACGCTGCTACAGTAATAATTGTACTCTACGAGCTTGCCAAAAATAAATAAATAAGACACAGAGTGCGATTACGTCAATATATCAATACTTCTAGCGGGATCATATTTTATTTCAGCTTAGTTATTAGCACCTTGTTCTGTTGTTTACCCACTGTAAAAAAAAAAAAAAATGTAGAAGGACGAAGAGTCGAGTTCTTTCATTTCAGATTGAAATGCTGTCAGAAGTTGTAGACGCAGTGAATGAAATATACCCTGGCACGGATGTTTACGTAGATGGTGGAATCAGAACTGGTCAGGATGTATACAAGGCTATTGCAATGGGAGCTAAAATGGCTTTCATAGGAAGACCCACTATATGGGGACTAGCAAAAGAGGTAAAGTTAATATTAAGTTTTACACAAGTCAAATCTTGTAAAAGATATCTGCCAACACTTTCTAGATGTAGAAGGCCTAACAACAGAAACTTTGACAGCATCACTAGATCTTCTTTAATGACGCCATCACAGCTGTATCTTCAAAAAGTAAAACTATTTAAAATTGCTGGTAGATGCTACAAATATGAGAAAATATCTTAAATTAATGATAAAAATTAAAGTACCTTTCTGATGCAAAATAATTCATTGTGATATACTTCTGTATCATATTATACAATTAGTGATGTCATTTATCGTAAAATTATTTTTTTTTAATCCTTAATCATTAAAAATTTTCATGCGTGGGAAAGCATTCACCACGTATTTAAAATATCTATGTGAAAGTAAAATTGTGCTGACGTCATGTAAGAAGATATAGTGATGACGTCAAAGCTTCAGTTGAAAGGCTTTCTATATATAAAGGGTGTTGTCTCTGAACAAAGCATAAGCATTAGTATTTTTGCTAGCTTTAGTAACTGAAAAGAAAAACAATATTTATTTAATTTTGAGAAACATAATTATTAAGCATTTTGACTATTTTACCTTCATTTAAAAACGTTTGATGCGTTTGCATTATTTCATGTAAGTATTCAGTTTTACCTCCAAAAATATAAAGGTCCGTGGTCCTTTAGCTGAGATTTGTTGGTGAAAATCTCATGAAAAACTAGATTCATTTTACCGTCTATCGTGTCAATAAACAATTTATTTCCCTAAAAGAAAACACATAGATCGAAAAATGTTCTTGTTATGTATACATTTCTTTTACTGGTGCTTGTAAACGAAATCAGTCGGCAAGGTGAAAGTTCGGAAGTTTCTGTTATACAAGAAAAAGAGAGGTTCCCTTTATTCTACTATCTAAATAAACGTAACAAAAACGAATCAAAATTGGAAAAAAAATACTTTTCTGTTATTTGCTTCATACATAAAATATCATCTGCTTACAAAACAAAGTATACAGTACAATACAAAAAGCTTCACGTGTTAACTAAAGCAAAAGTTAAAATATTTGGTATAGATACGAGTGTGCTTCAGTTCTATCTCCACTGTAGCGGAAGTAATATATATGGACGACGCTAAACAGCTTCAGACTCTTCTTTTTTATAGAAAATTTATGGTGTATGGTAAAGAGTGGTTTGGTTTCCTTTAAAGAGGAATTATAACCTCAAATATATATACAAACGCAGACACTAAATGAATATAATATTTAAAAGTTAAAATAAATAAAGAACTTCATAAATGTAAAACCATATATAAAAAATACGAACCTGTAAGAACCTTTGACACAGTTTTTCATCCATAAAAATTGCAGTATTCCACACAGGACAAGAAAGTGAGAGAATAAAATGTAAAACCTTTTAGGTTTTGCGTTTACTTTTTTTTAAACTTTCCTTCCCATGTGGAAGTTGAAAAGTAGTAACTTTTAACATTTATAGTTATTTTACTCCCCTCCCCCCCACACGCACATTATTTCCTTGCTTGTACACCAAAAGGAACTCTTTGCAAAGTATTTATTTTAATAAAAAAATATAAATTTATATTGAAAGCTATTGTACATGAGATTTAAGTATAAGAAGAAAACCTTATAAAATTGATGGAAATAACATATTACGATGGTGATAACACTTATGATTAAAAGAATGAAGTTTTGTTTTATTCTAGGGAGAAAATGGTGTAAAGAAAGTTTTGAGTATTCTTAAAAGGGAATTGGAAGAAACAATGGTGATTTCAGGTATTATATTAAGTATTTTAGATTTCATATAACTTTCACTTTTCAAAAATTAATTGTATTTATTATTTCGGTCTGTGTGTCGCTATCGACGGACCGAATATGGCAGTTCATATTGTAACAGCCATACACATGCTTCGAATGCTGAGAAATTAATACATGAGTTTGCTGGACTATATCTTGCACTTTACAGTACAGATTGTATGTACATAGCAGTAGTTGATTTTTAGTATTGTATTGTACTGTGTTTAAGGCAAACCTTCACGAGGAGCTTCTGCCTAGATGGGGATCCCATGGGCTGGGGACATGGGGATCTAACGCGGATTTACGTTCCATCTGGAGTAAACCGCCCAACACTGCACACTGTTAAATCGACAACTAAGCGGTACAACAGATTAACAGACCTTAACACTTCAGTTTAGAGTCTGATTCACTCGCCTGTGGTGGGGCCCAATAGTTTTTTTTTTTTTAATGGGTACGCTCTAAAAAATTAGTGGATTACTAAGAAGTATCTTGGAAACAAAGGTGCCATAACTTTTCGTAGTATTACTGCTAAATAAAGCCATGTAAATCAATTGACATACATGAATTTATTTAGTAGTTATACTAAGAAAAGTTATGGCATCATACTAAAAAAAGTAATGGAATCCTTGTTTCCCAGAAATTTCTCAGTAATCAACTGATTAAAAACATTTTTTTTTAGTGTGTTGTCAAAAGTGCTTTAATACAGTTGGTGCCAAGTCAGGAGAATAGGGAGGTGAGTTAAAACCTCCTAGCCAAAGTCCAGTAACTTTTGGCGAGTAATGACAGCAGCATGTGGCCTGACATTATTGTGATGAAGGATAACACCGCGACGATTTATGGGATCTGCCCGGTTTGCTACCAAATTCGAATGCAGCCTTTCTAACCATTGATGGTAGAAGTCAGCATTGATGGTTGGTTGAGTGACAGGAGCTCCCAGTGAATTATTCCCTGCACATTCCCCCACACTTTCAGTAACACCTTCTTGGGATGAAGTTTAGCTTTCGAAGCCTATGCAGGCGGATCAGAAGGACGACACACAGCTCTACAATGCTTTAAATTACGGTACATAACCCACTTCTGATCTCCGCTCACAATTCGTGCCAATAATAGGTCATTTTTGTACCGGGAATACAAAGAAACGGGGGTGGCGATTCCGTCATCCTGTTGATTATCTGTTAGGTTATGTGGAACCCAACGATCCAACTTTTTCGTAAAAACCCAACTTAACCAGCCGTCTCTCGATCGTTGTCCGGTGTACGTTGAAGGTCTCCGCTAATTCTTGCACGGTTGGGTTCGAGTTGTTCCTTATGGCTTGGTCAATATCGTCCTCTCCAATGCGTGTGATGGCCATCCACTCCTAGCCTCATCTTGGCAGCTTCTGTCTCCTTCCCTAAATTTACGAAACCATCGACAACAAGTGCTTTCATCAATTGCATCCTCCCCATAAGCTTGACAAACATTGCGACATGCTGAGGCTGCCGTACTCTTTCTATCGAACTCGTATATCAAACAATGTCTTATATGCTCCCTCTCGCTTTCCTTGTTACACTCTCTGATATATAATTTTGGAATATTTAATTTTCTGAGACACGAAGCATCGGCCGACGATTTGCGCCATTACAATGTCATGTGTGTTATCAATTCCGTTGTAAATTTGGATATCCATAAACGGGTAGAAATTTCGCACTCAACCAATATTTTACACGAAGCAAAATAAATATGTACTGTGAAGATTACAAGGTAATTATTTCAGTCTAAAATAGTGTACTGGATATTTATAGTCCTTTCATAATAATAAACAAAATAACTCTAATAGAGCAAGATTTTAAGAGAAATGAATGAAAGAATAGTTTAGTTCTAACATCCGTTCACTTTCATTGTTGCAAAGAGGCGGAATAAGATTTTTTTTTTCTCCTGTTCCCATCGTTGCTTCCAGATTCCACCCTGAGTTCCGCGTTAGCATATACAGTGGACTCCAAGAGAAGAATTCACAGATCCTTGCTGAGAAGCATCGATGGGACTAAGGTAAATTACTACTGTAACGTCTTTGCAACGATAGCAGCTAACAGGTCAACTAAAAGTTTCAGCAATACATGCTAAATAAAAGACCTGTTGAAAAGTGCACTATAACCGATGCATTCAACTAATGTTGTTTTTGTTTTTGTTCCTGTCTAACCATATTTCAAGTACACTTAATTAGAAGCCTTATCAAGTTGTGCTTGTTATACACATTTCTAAAACAAATAAATATGCTGAAAAACATTCAGCTTAAGCAATCCCATTTACTTGTATTTCTATTTTTCTAATTTTAGGGGCTGCGCATCCATCAGAAATTAACAGAGATCGAGTAAAAACAGCTGCGTCGTATTGCTAAAGAGTCTCTTTGATCATGGTTGTTTTGATTTTGCACATAAATATAAAGGAAATAATATATTTAAAAAGTCGTATAGTGTATTTGAAAGCCCAGATTTTTGAAGTTTGAAGTAATAATGTATTACTTTATCGTAATTGTGTGAGATGTTCGATTTTGAGAACACACAATATTTAAACTCATAAAAGAAAAACATTCTTAAATTTTAATTCATTTTTGATTTTTTATCCATAAAAACGTTTTATGAATGGTAGAAATTATATACAGAAAGTAGCAATAATATATATATATATATATGCATTTCAGTGATTTACTACACCTATCAAATGGCTTTTACGTATATGTTTTCTCTCCCCGATATCCAACTTACTTATTAAAATTCTAATCTATAGTTTTAATTTCAATTTTTGATTTTTGTAAAATATTTATTGCTCGTTAATTGGCACCATGTGCTATCTACTTTTTTATTTTTATATATTTTTTTCAATTTATCATTGGATTATCTTGGGATTTCACTTTACGTAAGTAAGCTATTATATATTATATACTATTCTGTTTTATTATGCTGCATTATGCGCTAATCTTTCAGAATATTTTTCTATATTATACTTGTCTACTGTTAAATGCATAAATCCAAAAATATCGCCAATATTAGGTAATATTCTTTAATCCTAATCTCTACATGTCTTAAAATAGCTGCATCTTGCGCTTTTAAGTTCATGTGATTTAAATCTCTCCCATTTATGCATTTCAGTGATTTACTACACCTATCAAATGGCTTTTACGTATATGTTTTCTCTCCCCGATATCCAACTTACTTATTAAAATTCTAATCTATAGTTTTAATTTCAATTTTTGATTTTTGTAAAATATTTATTGCTCGTTAATTGGCACCATGTGTTATCTACTTTTTTATTTTTTTTATATTTTTTTCAATTTATCATTGGATTATCTTGGGATTTCACTTTACGTAAGTAAGCTATTATATATTATATATATATATATATATATATATATATATATATATTATTGCTACTTTATTACTTGCTAACTTTGCTAATCGTAGCAAATAACGTTAATCCAATATTGCAAAAATACATTTTGTTATTACATTTCTCATGTAGATATATTAATGTCGAATTTTAAATGCAGATATTTTATTGCTCTTGCTGCATTTGCAATTTTGTTGCATTTATAATGAAGATATTTACAAGCCTGGATTTTTGAATGTTTGATGCAATAAATGTTCTACTTTACCGTAATTGTGTAAGCTGTTAAATTTGACAATAAAAAATTAAAAAAAATAATATCCTAAGGTTTTTATTCATTACTGATTTTTGATCGATAAAACCGTCTTTTGAATAGTAGAACTTATTTACAGAAAATATCAATAGTATATATTGGAAGGCATTTAGTATCGTAAGAAAAAATCTTAGTCGAATATTATAAAAAAATACTTGTTTTATCATTGCATTTTTGTAATGTAGATATTTCAGTTGAGTATCATCAGTACTGAGGGCATATTGCCGTGTTGACGAAATATTTGCATTTCATTGAAGATAATTAGAATATATTGCATTAATATTCACCGCAAATTAAATCTATTACTTATTCTTTTATATTTCTACCTTTAAAACATTTTTTACACCTACACGCTAATTTGAAACAGCAGTTTTCTAAAGACTGACTCTTCACCAGTGAATAAACCTTTGCGGCAGATTCACTTTTCAAAACGCTTATATCGTATGGCGGTAAAATCCATTGCTTGATATTAATATATAAACTGGTGGTAATTTTAGTTATCAAAATTAAAAGCTACAGATTTTTAAGCCAGTATAAACCCTAAAGCAGTGAAATATCGCAATTTTTCTTATAAGAGTGGAAAATATTTTATAATAAATTGTTATTTAGACAACAAAAAGCACACTCAAAAGAAATTGGTCTTTAAAAGAAAAATAATTGAAACTTTGTTGAATAACATACATAAAAAGTACTTATCAAACTGTAGACGTGTTTCGATCGAAGAAATTTTGATCTTCCCGCACAGCATCAGAAGTCCACACATAGACTGGGACTAGGAACTGAAAAAAAGTAAACAGAAAACAAAAGCAAAGATGGAGAAGCCAAACGGACAATCTCCCGCCCCAGCACCTTCTCTTATTCTCCCTAGTTCCTTGCTGTTTCCTCCTCCCGATTGGCAACTTGCTCTTCGCTTTTATTTTCAGTTTACTATTTTCAGTCCCTAGGCCCAGTCTAAGTATTGATTTGTGCTATTGAAATTATTTTGTAATTTTTTCGATCGAAAAAAGTGTACAGTTTGATAAGTACCTCTTTTGGGTGTTCTTTTGCAAAGTTTTAATTGTTTTATTGTACAGGCTGCTTTACTAAATGCAGTAATAGCGGTTGAGGGATCGTATAAAGTTAGATTTTGTGGCATATACAAAACTGAATTTTGGTACATATATGTATACGCGCGTGTGTGTGGTGTAAGTACTGTAACACTTTTCTTCATTTGCCCTTATTTTGCAGATGAAAACAAGCTGACTAAGCATCGCGCGATTTGAAAATATAAGTTGGATAAGAATTTTTCCTGTCACCTTTTTTGTTTTTTTAATTTGAAATACAAACTCAAAATTTTTATGCATGTTTTTCAATTTGACGACTTTTAAATATAAATTTGTTCAAAAACATGACCTTCCAAGTTAACTTGGTTTGGAGAAAAACATATTGTTCAAATAAAATATGTTAATTAACGGAAAACCATTAATATTATTTAACAATCAGTAAAACGTAATCTGAGAAACTGATTTACAAAATGCAAATATTTATTATTTCACACTTCGAACATTCATACGAAAATACTCAAGGCAAAGAAGTTTTCAAAAAAATTATAACCTTTACCCTCTTTACATTGAATGCACATCAAGGTCAGTAGAATCCTCAATCAGGAGTTAACACGTACTTTACAAGTTACGTTTGTTTACTTATGCATCTTGCCCGTGCTAACCTATAAAAATGCTTATAGTGTTTATATATCAATCTTCAGAATTTTATCTTTATGGATTGAGTTATATTGCTTTAGTTTGTTCTGAATTTTGCATAAACATTTTGCCGATTTCTGTATGCGTTAAGAAAACTGTAATTCCAGCGAAGAACATGCAGTCAGATAGTTTATCTATAAAAATCTGGAGTGACTTCACATGACTTTCTGGACATTTGATATTTACCAAACGTTTAAATAAATTTCATTCAACTCATTGGATCTAGTGTTCAGGCACTAGTGCATTTAGAATGATTAGAATGAATGAATGAATTTGAGTGTATTTGCCGCAATGTATGAGAATACTATTTTGTAGTCCTGTAAAAAACTGTAGAGCGTACAATTGCTAAAATTTTTGCAGTATGTAAGACAGTGACCCATATATGCGTATCTAATTTGATGTCAATGTACCATTTAAAATTAAGTTAACCTTATTTGCGTCTTTAAGGCCGTAATACATAAGAATTACTTACTTTTTGCAAGGCCGTGAACAAACTGTCAGTTCTACACACACCAAAATCTATGCAGGTCGTGAGACCGTGACCTATAATATGCATACCCAATTTGAGCTCAAACGATTGGCCCCCTATAGACCCTACTGAACTTTGAAGAATTTCCGTCCATAGGCTATAATGCAAAAAATCACTCATTCGTTGCCCTGTGAAAAAAGTAGAAGTCCTACACACAGCAAAATCTATGCATGTTGTGTGGTGGTGACCTATATTATACATATCCAATTTGAATTTCTTGAATGCACCATTTAGACACTAGCTTATTTTAAATGATTTGTGTCCATAGGCCGTAATGTACAAGAAATATTTTTTGCAATCCTGTGAACAAACTATCAACGCCACACACACCAAAATATATTCAAATTTTGTGACCGTGACTTTTTATTTATATGCCCAATTTGTGCTCAATCGAATGTACCTGGCAGACGCTAGCGCACTTTCAAAAATTTCTGTCCATCGGTCATAATGTAAAAGGAATCTTTTTCGTAGCCTTGTAAAAAAACTATAAGTGCTATACGCATTACCGGTCTTGCGACTAACATATAAACCAAATTTGAGCTCAATCGAATTCACCGTTTAGAAGCTATGAGGTTCACTCACATACACAAATACACACTCACACGCATACACACACACAAACATTCACACATCTCGTAAAAATAGCATAAATGATTTCAGACCTCAAAACGTTTGAATATCTAAAATATCAAAGTAGAATTTTTTTAATGATTACAATACTTTCCTTCATGGTACATGTTCGGAAAGTAAAAAGTGTTGAGTCCAGCAGCCAAAAACTAGTTGAGCATTTCACGTTAATATGCGAATCTTCTCAGATTTCAAATTTGTTTATAGAAACATTAAGTTATTATTGTAAGAAATGAAAGAAATGTAAATCGGACTAAATTGAAAATTGATCTTTTCAAAATCTTGTATATTTGAGCATATACATGAGAGCTGATTTAATGGAATCCTTTTTATCATTGCTAAGCTAAGTAAAATTTATGTCGAAAGTTTGTAATTCTTAAGATTCCATATCGTTACACTTTAAATACAGAGAATTCAAAATGCAGTCAACGTTAAAATGAGTAAGTGTTCAAGTTAATAAGATAAGAATTTAATCCTCGATAGATTAAATATTTACTCTTGCTAAAGTAATTTACTAGGCGTTACTCTTTATTTTTCTCGTTGAGGGAATGAAATCCATGTTCTCACTACTGGAAAGAAGAAGCTTTGCCAGTTATTTCTTTCTTGAGGATTATTTACGGCGTTTCTAAATTGCACGAATGTACATTATGGCAAAAATGAGCGAAAGTACCACTGTGACATCATGACATGACTATTTCACGAAAGCAAATGATTAAATTTTTATACTATTGACATCATGAAAATTTTTCTTCTGCTGTTGCAGTAGAACAATAGACGTTAAGTAGCACAACATCATCCTGATAAAAGTTTTTCTGAATTTATATGATTTAGTTCTAGTCTCTTAAAAGAATTTTTTTAAGATCAATTTTTTTATGATTTAAAAAAAGAGTAAGATTCGATTTTTAAAACAAGATGCCTTCAAGAATTCATTAGCAGCAATAAGCATAAATCGAAAAGTAGATGTATAACAATCATGAATTTAATTTAAAGCTTAAAAAAAAATGTTGAGCGAGTAAACCGTAAGTCAAAAGTAACTGGAACTATAATTCACTTAAATGTGCAGAGTTTGGATAAAGTATTTTTTTAAGAGTACTCTTGGATTTTTAAACGCCTTTATTTAACTCGCTCTGTCTAAATCAAATCTTGTAAACAATTTTTCATTAACTTCTCAATCGCCAACTGAGCTCAAATGCTGCCTACTATTGTATCGCATTTAGCAATAAATGAATCTTGAAAATTGAATTCCGTACCACTTTAAAATCTTTTTTCCCCCAATGGCCGGCCGCTGCCTTGAAGGATTTCGCCACGGCAGGCCGGAATTGTTGTCCTCTTTATTATGCGGGCACCTAGTAGGTGGACCAACGTCACCCCCAATGAAGGGAAGGACAGTGACAACCACACACCAATCGGGGATCGAACCCTGACCGCCGGGAGTTGAATGGTGCTTTACGCACCATACAATTCGGTCAGCTTAAAATCTTATTTAAGCTGTATATAAATTTCTTTAGCCCTCTATAATTTCAAAACCCGCCATCTTGAGTGAGGCTGGTCTGAGCTTATCTGTGATTTTGGTGTCTTATCTCTTAGAGTGAAAATTTTGTATTTAACAACAATCTTAATGGGAAATGTTAATGCATTACACATATGCTTTGATATTCATAAAGGCACCGAAGTATGCCATTCTAGCACTTTCTACTAAAGAAATCATTTATAGCCTTGTTTTAAAAGTATTATTAACAGGGATGGACAAGAGAATAAAAAAGTGGCCAGTCTCGTTTCGCAAAACGGCTATACATCTTTGTCTCGCCTCACAGAATTCCTTTATAGCAATGATAAAAATGTTTGTCTCGTCTTGCAAAAAAGCTGTAAATGGCTTTTTGTCACGTCTCGCATCCATACCTAATTCTTAATGGGAATGATATCTGTTACAGTTATGTTTATATCGACAAAAGTAATAAAAATCGTGGTAGGCATCTAACGGGAAAATATCAGTGCTTTAAATTCATAATTCAAGTGCAACTGTTCGAATAGCAATTTATGGATCATTGGATCCCATTCTATAACATGCGAGAATGCTGTTTTTCACTTTCCGAACATGTACCATGTAAGGAAAGTATTGTAATCAGGAGAAAATTAGACTTCAAGATTTTGGAGTATTTACAAGTTTTGAGGTCTTCTGAATTCATTTATGCTATTTTTACGAAATGCATGTATGTATCTGTGTGTGTATGTGTGTGTGTGTGAGTGAACACGATAGCGCCTAAACGGGGTATTCGATTGAGCTCAAATTGGGTATATATGTTATAAACAACCGCCGCAAGACCATTATTGATTTTGGTGCGTATAATAGATTTTCTACAGGGCTACGACAACGATTTCTTTTACATTATTATATGGCCTACGGGAGAAAATTCTTGAAAGTGCGCTAGCGTTTAAATGGTACATTGGATTGAGCTCAAATTGGGTATATATGTTATAAACCACCATCGCAAGACCGGTATTGATTTTGATGTGTATAGAACTTATAGTTTTCGCAGGGCTACGACTAATATTTCTTTTACATCATGGCCTATGAGGAAATTCTTGAAAGTTCGCTAGCATTTAAACGGAACATTCGCTTGATCTTCAATTTGGTATATATGTTTGAATTATTCATCGATTAAAATTTATTTAAATGCTTAGTAATGATCTTAATCGTAAGTGTTCTGAAAGTCGAGTGAGTCACTCCAGATTCTTTTGATTAATTGACAAGTTTACAAATTTTTAATCAATTTTACAATAGTTGAAAAGTATTTACTGTATTTTTTTGCATATAATTAATATAAGATATTTATCTTGTGTATCAGGAAAATATTTTCTTTTTGTTGAACAAAAAGGGAGTATTCAGCTAATTTAACATATTTAAATTTTGAATTCCTCGTTTGTACAAGCTTTTAATCTTTAAAATACATATATAAATCCAAATGGTTTAAATATACGGTGAACTTTGTCACTTAAGACAATGCTGTTGGTGAAAGAAAAGATGCAATAGATTGCGTTTTCAAGGTATACGACTTTCTATAGTTTAACAGGTAGACATACCTGTATCACCCAATTTTCGTAACAGGAGTGTCGCTTACTCTTCAGTAAAAACGCTTAGCATAATTAAAAAAAAAATTGAGCTTTTTTTGCATTGATAAAAGTTGATAAGTCCAAGAGGGGCATAGCCTTTTCCAGAAATGCTTTAGTTTTTCTCTAACTGCGGAACAAGTGAACCAGTGGTAAAATACGAGAAATTGTTTACGTAACGAGATTATCGATTTGAAAAGAAGATCAGTCCTGTAGAGATCTTTAAAAATTTTTTAGATGTAAGTTTATAGTAGCATAATATAGTAGTATAACCCATAGGTATAGCAGTATAATGTTAGGTTGTAGTTGCATAATCTATAGTTTATAATACGTGGATAGCAAGTTGAATGCGAGCTAGCCTGCACGTATGAATAAAAGTTTTCGTGTTTATCTTGAAAAATCTGTATTATTACCAAAAAAAAAATGTAATGGTCCACGTACATTAATACATTTTTCAGGAAACTGTAATTCGAATTTTAAAAATCATTTTGAAGTACCGTGTGCTCAAAATAAAGAGAATTGATTAAAAAAATGTAGAGATTTATTTTCAATTTTTAAATTGTGTTGGAGCTTTTTTAACTGAATAAATATACGGACAGTTTGAACCAAATAAATTTAAAATAAAAATATTTTGTTAATGAAATAAAGTTGTTTCGCTAAAATAGCTCTAAAAATGTTTCGTTGAATCGATACCCCTTTTGTAAAGCAACAAAATATTCTCTTCATATGTAGTAAACAGACGTCCCTTAATATCATTCTAAAAAAATATTTTGACTTATAAATGTTGCTTCACTTTCTATGGACATCCCATTATATTTTTAAATATAGGGCACTTAAAATGAGTGTATGAATTTACCTCAGAATACCAATCTCGATCAGTCATTTTGCCTAGATTTTATTAAAAAAAATATGCATCGTTTTGTAAATTTGTTTCACTCGAGTATTAATACTCTAGATAAAGAACAAAGCTGATCGAAATTTTTAAGAATCGTGATATACTGTAAACATTTTGGTTAGTTTTTAAAAAAAATATTTTCTGAAATAATTATTTACTTTAATAGAGTGAAATCAATCTGAAAAGAAATCTGATTAATAATATTTCTGCAAAACTCGTACGCTTTTTGTTTAATCAGTGTACCAGGAATTGCAGAATTATTCTCGTTTAAGGTAATTTTTTTAATACACCAGAGTTAACTATTACATCCACATATGGCAAATTTACAACATAGGTCTTACAACGTGCGAAAAATAATGCATTATAATAAACTGCATTATACTGCGTAATTAACTACAGACTACTAAGCACCTGTAAGACACATGCCATATCGATGATGCTTTTTCCAAACAGGTGTATCTGAAAAGTAACGCTGAAGAAATGTCAGTTTAAGGAGGTCACTTGGACAACAGCAAAAGCTACTTTTCTACGACAATAGGGGTTTGTGAGAACACTTTCAATTTTACAAGTTGAGCGTTGCAAGCATTGAAAAAATCGAACAATTAATTAAAGATTTAACGATTTTAGCATTAAAATTATGTCACGCAAATATGTGTTATGCAGCAATAATGTTCAACATTATTTTTCAAATAAGGTGCTAATTTCATTGCTGATGATTATGAATTCATCAATGTGTATTTGCTTGCAATCAGATGTTTGGGAAAAGGTAAGGTATTGTGTTACAATTTTTATTCAACAAAAATATAAAGCATTTGATTTAACGGCATATAAATGACATTAAATAAAATTGATAGTAAATAACATTATTCCGCAGTAATTAAGCAGTATGATTCAACAGTTACAGAAATTATTGTGAAATTTTATTTTGAAGAAGCATTCACATTTGATAGCCCGCTTTCAATTTTTTCATTTTTAGTGTTGAAATTTAGTATGACTGATTAATGATTTTTGAAAATGTGTAACATAATCTATGCTTTAGGATTTTGTGACTCAATTTTTCGACAAAGGAAAAATAAATAAATAAATAAAAGATCAAAATCAATTTTTACTTATCTAAAGTAAAGAATATAATGTAATTTCAAAATATTTTGCCATTCAGACCTCAACTGAAATGTTCATTTTGACTAGTTTCCGTGTGAGGTTTATATGTACGTATCTTGCATAACTGGAAAGCGAATTACTATAGAATGCTGAGATTTTGCATTTAGGAAACTGTTGTGCCATCTTTCTGTTCCTCTCTCTCTTTTTGACTGTAATCAATTGGGTAATTTATTTGCCGGATCTACCAAAAGATTATCAAACTATTAAAGTCTTTGGGTAGTTATTATTTAAACTTATCTTTTTAGAAATATACTATAGAGTTTGTATAAAATGGTATATAGTTTTGTAAAAAGCGAAGTTCTTAGCTTCTAATCTTTGACTATGGTTTCAATATTAAGATAATTTAAGTAAGTTCATCTAGTAATATTTGTATACTAAAGTTCGTGTAAATTATATTTAGCCGTAATAATGACAGATGGAAACAGTTCAAAGAAATATATTTTCTCACAGAACATAACTTAAGCAATATTTGAATTTTGCTTTTATAGAATCTTCACCAGTCGTTTTGATAGTTTAGTTAATGAAGTAAATATTTGTTTCGTACTGAAGATGCTACAGAAGCTTACGCAAAAATGCAAATCTTAATACAGAGTTTAATTGCACTCTGATTTTCCTAACTTGAATACATTTTGCAGTGAACTGATTATTATAAATAATATGCATACAGATTTATTGTGAATTGATTGGATTTTATGAGAATTATTAGGTTATTCTTTAGTGTGTTTATCTCTATGTATATATAAACAAGCAGAAAGTTAGTGCAAAATATCAGACTACAGAAAGAAATTAATTAAATTAAAGACACAGAGAGGAGAGCATATTAGTGTACATTGGTTGTATTATTACTAAAATTATACTCTTTTCTAGGTTTCATGCAATGAATACTTTCAGCCTGATAACTGTGATTTTGACAGGTATGTGATATTTATTTATACATTAAACGTTGCAAATATTTAAGAGTTCCCTAATCACAGTTTAATAAAATTATACGCTACTAAAATAAGAACGACTCTGAGTTGTTTTAAAATAAGCTATTCTACGAGATTATTATTTTCATTTAGCTTAAGCAGCACTAGAATATCGCATTACAAAGTTTATTGTACCTAGCCTAAACTCAAATATCGCCCTCCCCCATAAAATAAGCTGTGAATCTCTAGTAGTCAAATTTAAAACTCTGAACATGAATATTTTGGTAATATTATTTTAATGTTCTTTCAAATTTCCATCTTCAAACATTTTAGAATCCATAAATATGACAACGTTTAAGTGTTGTGTAAATAATATGACCAAAACATGTAAATTTGAGCTGAACTTTACTAAGGTTTTTTTCTGAAATCAGATTCTAGAATCATGTGCAAAAATATGTTTCGATATGTTCCATACACAAGAAAATTTCTCTAAATGATAAATTTTGAGATTGAATGTTACTTTTTAGATGTGGGAGTAGTTTCAAATTTAATTTAAAGTTTATATAAAAAAGTGACATTTTCTAACGGGGTACATTTTTATTGGGTAACTTATCATTAAACTTGAAAACTGTTTATTGAATGTTCTTAGCTCATTAAATAGTATCTTCACTTAAAAAAATATTATTTGAAACTTCTGATGAAAATGTTTTAAGATACTTATATGACCAGTAATTAAAAATAAAATGACGTGTTCAAAGAAACTTAGCGAGGATGAAAAACTTCTCTCTGAAGCATTTACTTGCACTTCTAAAAATAAATGTTATTATGTCACGTACCCATCATTTTGTTAACCTGAAAATTTGTGAAACTGGAAACTAATGTTTAGAGTTGGACTAGAAAAGGTCCGATAAAGATTTTAGAAGTCCGCTACAATTTTTTGATTTATAATATCTATATCACTGTTATTCATATTTCTGTCCAAAATATGAAATTTATATCATAAAAATGGTTGCAGCATCCATTTTTTATTGAAAAATATTTTTAAAGTGATATTTGTGGAATATTTTTTTTTCATTGTTTGAAGTCACGTTCTATGGTCTTAATTGCAAATGTTTAGAAGCATATTAACATTTTTCTTGCGAAATTAAATATTATAGATTATGTTACACTATTAATAGATTCACACACACACACATATATATATAGTTACATTTTCTTCAATTGAGTGTTTTTCTAATGCATTTCAGAATTCCTTTGCTGACAGTGGATGATTTTTATCGCTGTGGACCAGCAAATCTCAACTTAACTGCCAGACAATATTTCTTGGGTGCGGCTGGAGAGAGAATAACGTATAATGAAAATAAGAGAGCGTACAAAAGGTAAGGTAAAGTGATCCTAAATGTTATTGAGTTTCTCATTAATGAACAAAGAAATATTTTATGGAAATTAATTTTGATGACTGATTTTGCAAAATACTGTTACTTCTAGTCCTCATGCAGTGCCAATGCTTGTGAATTTAGTTATTAATAGAGCAGTACCTTCCAAATCGAAATATACGAAAAATATGTTTAATTTACTTAATACAATTCTCGAATATACAGGGTGGGGGAAATAAAAGTGGTCCGGGAAAGTGGATACGATTGGACGTGAATGTTAGAGACGTGAATGATTGACGCGAATGTTAGATGAAGCCCGTCTGGTCTTGGCCCTAGCTGGCCACCTAGGTCACCTGATCTGCCTGTATGGAATTACATTTTGTGCGGATCTCTCATGTCTAAGGTGTATCGCAACAGCCTTCATAGTCTTCAAGAGCTGCACTGGGATATTTCTGATAAGATTGCAGCAATTCCAGCCGTCCAGCTTCGATCTGTCTTCAGCAATTTGCTCAACAGGGCTCAAAGTGCCATGAGATGAACGGTAGACATTTTCAGCATCTGCTATAAACAGGTTAGCGAACTATGCAGTTCTAATACTTCCTTTCCTTTGCTGTGTATCTTTTCAACCGCTTTTATTTGCTCCACCTTGTGCAAAGAACAAATTGAAAATACAATATTTTGCTACTGTACTCATGAATATGTATTGAACTGTAAACTAGAAGTTTTTCTTTTGTTTTGACTGAAATTTTGAATCAGATTTTTAATGTGAAATAAAGGGGAATCCCCCCCTCTCTATTATTGTGAACCGAAAGAGAAATTGAAACCTATTCCAATATGTATTTATGAATTTTGAAAATATGTATTACAAGAACAACTTTAGAATATATATATATCCCGAAACACTGAATAACAATAATATTCACAGTAACAGGACATACTAAATAAATTGTACTGAGCTTTTCAAAAGCATATTTATCTGAAGCAAGCCTTCGCACAGTAATCAAAACAATAAATGAAAATTGGAAAGGTATAAACAATTTAAGAGAAATATGTGAGTGTAGTTTTCTTCTTATAAACGTCAGAACACTGGATAAATTTATTTTGGCCGTAACAGACGAAGAGTACGATATGAAGCACAAATTTGCAGTTTGTTACTTGAGAAAAACTTTTTTTTTTCACCTTGAAAGGCACATTGACCAGTAACTGTATCAAATATAATGGTGCCTGTAGAAAAACACTCTAGTTCTGGAGAAGAGCTAAAAAGCTATGGGGTTTTCCCCTCCATTATAAGTGTTGGCAAGGGCTAGGGGTGATATTATGGGGGTCTGAGAACTCTCGAAACCACTTCTAGTTGCACTCTCTCGTCTTTCTACAGTGAAAGACGTCTTGCTCAATGTGTCAAATATAATGGTGCTATTGCGCGACACGATCGTATTAGAATTATAGCTATTTAAATTAATAAAAGATATAATAGAAACCCACATAAGAAAGCCCACGTATTTTTTTTAAATAAGATATGTGTTCCATAGCCCTTTAACAAAAATTGAAAATCGAATTTCGAACTTCAGAATTATTTCTGTTTATTTGAAAGTTGTGCTATGAAAAGGACAGCTTGTAAAAAGAGAAAACAAATTTGAGCTATTATTTTAATTTAATTTGTAAAAATACAATATGCAATTAAAAAATATTACAATGCAATAATTATTTCATTTGTTTTCTATGTTGAAGGTTAAGAATCATTCCGACATATTTGAGAGATGTGTCGAAAAGCAGTTTAGAAATAAAGACATTGGGACAAAATGTAGCATTTCCAATTGGCCTTTCCCCAGTGGCTCTACATAAGTTGGCCCACCCCGACGGAGAAAAAGCAACAGTGCAAGGTAAGAATAGAGACGGCGCAAAATTTATCGTGCTTTGCCTTTTATTAGAGTAATATTTTAAATTTTAACAACTTGTTTTAAAGCTATCTCAGACATGGGCACGGTCATGATGCTCAGTAGCTATGCGTCCATCACAATCGAAGAAGCAGCTCAGTATAAGAAGGGATCCTCTCATTTGTGGATGCAGACACTTATTCACCGCAACAGATCGTTTATGGTGGACATTGTAACCAGAGCGGAGAGATCGGGTTTTGAAGCCATCGTCGTCACAGTGGATTATCTAAAGTCTGGAACGCTGACTTGCAGTGGAAGGGCTTCGGGAGATATAGCAGAATTAGAGTACGTATTGTTATCTATAGATTCTTAGAACAAATAAATACGGTCCTGTAACTAACAACAAAAAAAATCCTCAAAAGAAACTATTATATAAAGATGAAATAACCAAAACTTTGTAAAATAACATAGATAAAAGGTACTTATCAATCTGTATGCGTGTTTCGGGTGAAAAATTTTCGTTCTTTTCAACAGAAGTCCACATAACAGCAACACAGAAGAGTGCGGTCTTGTAAACTGTTTGAGCGTCCTGGAGAAGAGCAAAAAAGCTAGGTAGTTTACCTTTCGTAATAAATGTTGGCAATGGCAGTGGGGGGAGATTTTGGGTCCTTAAAACTCTTGAAACCACTTCTAGTTGCTGTCTCTCGTCTTTGTTAAGACGCAGCCTCTGTGATCAGTTTTGCTTACGCGTCCAGAGACTTGAAGAAGCATTCAAAACCAGCTTTGGGAAGAAAACCTGAAAAGCTGTGAGCAGAAGAAAAATCCTCACTGACGCGCCTTTGGAATGATGGGTTTAAGTTGGTTAAATACGAATTGAAGGTTAAAAGCAAGCGAAGAAGACACCCCATCCCGCCTTTCCTCTTTGATAAAGCTTTTCCTTACACTATTGACTTGAAATAGTTTTAAAAGTATAAAGAAAAGTTTGATCTAAGCAAATATGTATAATTAGAGAGGATCAGTTCTAAGCTCTCCATTAAGTTGTAAAGCTAAAATAATATTTTTCTAATATGAATATGTTTAAGATTAAAAAAAAAGAAATAGGTTCATTGAAGTGAAAACATGACTTCAGTAAATGGAAAGTTATGCTTTGGATACTTGAATATCTTAAAATTGCTGTTTCCATTGAAAAGTTCAGGATTTCTAAAATATTTTGCACATAAATATAAAGGAAAAAGTCGTGTTTGAAAGCCCAGATTTTTTAAGTTTGATGTAATAAATGTATTACTTCATCGTAATTGTGTGAGATGTTCAATTTTGACAACACACAATATTTAAATTCATGTTTATAAAAGAAAAGCATTCTTAAATTTTTAATTCATTTCTGATTTTTTATCCATAAAACCGTTTTATGAATGGTAGAAATTATATACAGAAAGTAGAAATAATATATATATATATATATATATATATATATATATATGAATACACATATGGTTCTGTAACAAAAGATGTTAATCCAATATTGCAAAAATACACTTTGTTATTACATTTGCCATGTAGATATTTTAATGTCGCATTTGAAATTCAGATATTTTATTGCACTTGTTGCATTTATAATGAAGATACTCACAAGCCTGGAATTTTGAAATATTCCGTTTGTTGCAATAAATGTTCTACTTTATCTAACTGTGTAAGCTATTTAAATTTGACAATAAAACAATTAAAAAATAATATTCTTAAGTTTGTAATTCATTTCTGATTTTTGATCTATGAAACCGTCTTTGAACAGTAGAACTTATTTACGGAAAGTATCAATAGTATATATTGGACTGCATGGAGTATCGTAACAAAAAACCTTTGTCCAATATTATAAAAAAATACTTCTTTTATCATTGCATTTGTAATATAGATATTTCAAAAGTGTCTCATCAGTACTGAGGGCATATTGCCTGTGTTGACGAAATATTTCCATTTCATTGAAGATAATTAGTAAATATTGTTTTAATATTCACCGCAAATTAAATCAATTACTTACTCTTTTATATTGCTACTTTCAACCTTTTTTTTTTACATCTACACACTAATTTGAAACAGCAGTTTTCTAAAGACTGACTGTTCACCAGTGAATAAACCTTTGAGACAGATTCACTTTTCAAAACATTTATATCGTATGGCGGTAAAATCCATTGCTTGATATTAATGTATAAACCGGTGGTCATTTTTGTTATCAAAATTAAAAGCTACAGATTTTTGAGCAAGTATAACCCCCAAAGCACTGAAATATCGCAATTTTTCTTACGATAATGGAAATTTTGTAATATATATATATATATATATATATATATATATATATATAACAAATAATTTTCATTCGTAAAACACATAAGAGATGTAATTACATAATATAGGGTACTAAGTATATTGTATTTAAGACAAACATGCACGAGGGGATTTTACTAGGAAAGGGGATGGGATAGAGGACTTTTTAGGTGTTCTACAGTTTACTGGCGTTACCTCTGGAGAAAAATCACCCCAAAATCCGTTAGATCGATAACCGTGCAGTAGCCCACAAACCCTGACCTACACACTTCAGCTATCTACCATATTCAGGGGCTTATCCGAAGGGGACATATAATATTAAAAGGAACTGAGTACTATTTATAAACTCAACAATAATTTCTTAAAAATTTGGCATAAACTAAAAGCTTGTGCATTAAAAAATAATGAATGTTTCAACAAAATTGTTTGAGCTTATTTATATTCCTAAAATTGATATTGCCCTATTTACAACATTCATTATCTGTGAAAATTATTTATCTTTCCTCTAAGAAACGGTGTAAAATGGAAGAAACGGAGTCAATTTTAATGAAAAATCAAAATTAATTGGAAAATCGACTTTCAAATTGAAGGTTTTTAGATGTACGATATTCCATGTCTACCGTGAATGCAGTTCATAATATATAGCCTCTTTCTAACCCTTTATATACTCAAAATGCCGCCCGGGTTGCGAAGTGTTTAGAGAGCTATTCTACTACATCACGAGTTCGGGCTCGATTCCAGGCTTGGGTGTCATTTCGTCCGCCCCTTCATAAGAGGCAACGCTTGTCCACCTAATAATAAAGATACCATTATAAAGATACCAGTCTCCATAATAAAGATACCAGTAATTCCGACCTTGGTAGCGGCCAATGCCTTTAAGCGGCAAGTTTCTGCCATTAGAAAAAAAGAAATACTCTAAAGTGTTTGAAATATAAATGTTCTCCACCTGCCTAAACGCTCAAAAATGCTGATGTTGACGTTTTTGTATAAGCATAACAAGAGATCCCAATTTACGAAATACAAAACACGGGTGTGTAAGAAGTTTTAATTAAGTTTTGCGCAAACGTGCAATTTGAACTGTTCAAATTTTTATTCTAGCACCTGTTCGCAATCTCTAAGAGTGTAAAAAAAATTCTTTGCAGAATGGCAAATTTCCCTGGACATACTTACAGTGAAGAAATGGAAGATAGATCCGCAACGTTTAAGAGTATTTCTTGGCTGAGAAGCATTACAAAATTACCTATTGTAGCTAAAGGAATTCTGACAGGTTAGTATTTTTATAGTGAATTGACTGTTTTAAAAGCAGAGATCCCTTTTTTATTTTTTATTTTTCATGCTTTATTGTATACTGCACGTTCAGATGTAACATTATTAAAACCTAGCTGGGTGGGTGGGGCTATTTTTTGTACATCCTATTAATTTCTATTTTCTAAAATAACTTGATTCTCTTCACAAGGTAATTAGAAGCTCAATCCCATACTTATAAACTTCATTTTTATCCGAAGACTGCATAAAAAGCTTTTAAAAATCTAAAACATTACTTTTCAAAATTAATTTATTTGGAGATTTTATATAAAATTTTTACAGTTTAGTTAATGCAAAATTTATAATTTTACTTTTGTAGGATAAAAAGCAATTAAAGTTACATAGTAATTTATATACTGATAAGTAAACTAAAATATAAAACAAATAACAATACCAAGGCTAAAGCTATGACAATCTTACTGAAAAAGAGACCGGAGGAATTTTATTCCATACTTTTAAATCACGTGTAATATTTACAGGAGTTCCGACATTAACATTGATATAATTTCAGAGAACATTAAAAGAGTGTAACGGAACATGAATAATAATATTGAAACTAGATTTGTTAGCAGTAAATTTCTCAGAAAGTAGTTACAACACTCCAAAACTACTAGTTGCTATTTAAAGACAGTTGAGCAGTAACGATTTTAGATTTTTTTGAATATAATTTCTTTCTATTTTTGAAGATGGCTGAGGATCTAAAAATAATATCAGTTAACTACTTTATTGATGCATTTGATTTTATTAGAAGAGTTATTCTTGAAATTTAAGTTTTTTTTAGCTTCATATTTAATTCACGACAACTATTTTTTTTAAACCGAAGTGGCAAAACAAAACTTCAAAATTCATCAGAAAAGTGAAAGCTGATATTCTGCCCACCTTAATGTGAGAAAAGAGAAAGTTATTGCAGACTTACTTCTAAGCATGTAAAAGGAGTTAATTTATTGAACAACGAGTTTACAATTTAGTTTCAAAACCGCAAACAGTAAACAGAAAACTTATGTAATGAACTTTAAGAATTCTTAGCTCATTTTTAGCAATGCAACCCGCGTATTTACGAATTTATCAGAGTACAGGTGTCACACGGGGCAGATATCATATTATTCATGCTCGTTAAAAGTTACTCTTTTCGAGTTTTTACTTCCGTTCAATATCGCGTGCTTTTGTATGACTGAATAATATCTGAAAATGTCATATTTATCCGTACACCCATAGATAATACTGTTTATTAAGATTTATTATAAAATACCGTTTTTCTTGATATTACCTAAAGGATGGAATGACCTTTATCAAAACTTCTAAGGCAACGAGTTCTCAAAAACTGAATCTTTTCCCTTAACATTGAGATGAACACAATTAAATGAGACTGGCCAAAGTCGGTTTCAAAATTTGCTCCGATACACAGATATTTAATTAAAAAATCTGATGTGCATTTCTTGCATATTTTCATTTCTAAAGCTTTGCATTAAATTGTATATTTGTCATTTTAATAGAAAAAGATATGCATCTGAATTTCATAATGTACCTATGTTTTTTTTTACGTTAATATTAAAAATTAAAATTACCCGTCATAGAAAATAAAAAAAAAGAGGAAAAACTCCACTGTATATTTCAGTGAATTTTATTTTTTATGATTAAAATATAGTGTCTTATTTTTAGGACTTTTTTTTAAATAAAAACTTCTAATACAGTGTCGTCGCATATTTCGGTCACATTGGGACAGATTGAGATTCACCGGAATAACCGAAATCTGAAATAAACGGCAGGGCTAAAGTGAGAAAATTTAAGAAAAGAAATCAGTGAACTAAGTCAAAATATATGAACTGTATTTGTTGTCAATAGTTTAACGCATGCGCACATTTATTTAAGAATAAACAAAAAAAAATACATAAGTACATTTATTAAAGTGCTTTTTACTAATTTCTTGGGGGGAGGGTGGGAATCCGAAATTAAAGGCTGTTATAGGAGCATTAGGTCATGTAGCGAAAATTGAATTTCACTTAATGTTGAAAACGTGATCATTTACGTAGTTTTCCATAAACGATCTACTTAAAGAGTCTACAGAGTTCAGCAAATCTACTCTTCTGACACTTAACTTGTGCACATTGTCGTTGTCATTCACATCAGGTGTCTCATTGGTTCCGGGTGCCGAATCGACCATTTTTTTAAAATTTAAATTCTGTTAAGTGTATAAACAATCATTTAATTGAATTACGGTTACTGTAACACCTCAAAACAAATATGAGTCATCTTTGCCTGGCTTTCACTTCGCCAAGCTAATTACATAGAAATTTTAAATAATCGCCAAAGATTACTTGATCGGATTAAGCGGCACGCACTACCGAGGTAACCGGCGGGAAACCAATGCAGTTTCACCATTTTGCTCTATTCGTACAGATTGTCACCTGAAAAAGCGACTCACCAGATAAACCACTGACCGAAATAAGCGGCGACTACTGGATTTGCTAATCAGCATTTCTGAAATTCAATTTTAAAATGTATTTTCCATTTAATCTTACAAACTATAAAAACATGCAGCAAAACATTTCGAAGTTTGTGTGACACGCATTTTTCAGAAAGCTAAACCTAGGTACATGCACGTTATGTTTGTCGCAACAGCTTAGCAATTACATTTCCATTAACTGGCATTGTTGCATCATTAAATGAATTATTGTTTCAAATATTAAATGTTTATTTTGCTATTCTTTCTTTGTATGGTAGAAAAATGTTGCCGTTACATATAATTCAACTCTCCCTTTCTGCTATTTTTGTAAAAACCAATTCTCTAATCTATACAGCTTTGGATGCTCGTATGGCATTAAGATCCGGGGCGTCGGCCATTTTAGTTTCTAATCATGGTGGAAGGCAACTTGATAGTGTTCCTGCCACTGTAAGTAAAATTTATGTAACATATTAAAATGAATTTAAAATAATTAAATATACGTGTAAGTGTAATTGCAAAAACCAATCTGTATACTATTAAAACAAATTTACCTAGAGACACACAGGCACATATTTACAAAATGTAGAATCTTATCTAATTAAAAATCTAAAAATATACCTACTCTTACCTGTGTTATAAATGGTTTTTTGACAATTTTCGAGTCTCAAAGAGTATTAGAAATTTTAGATCAGCTACCTAAATATCTGACTGAAAAGTATCGAACTGGACAACAATCTTTGTTTCCATGTGAAGAACGAATAGTAAGCGATAGTTATGCATACTTTTTTTTAATGCGCCAAAATAATGGCAGCAGCTTTTGAAAGCAGAATGCTTGAGTTGAGGACATAATTTTTATCACGCATATCATTCATTTTAACAGTTCTTTGTGGAAAATATTCAGTTCTAGCAGTTTTTCTTTTGCAAATTAATGAAATATAGTTCATTTGGTCACGTGTAAGAGTTTATCTTGCAGTGCGCCATCTGCAAGATAAAGAGTTATCTTGCAGTGTTAAGAGTTATCTTGCGCCAAGAGTTATCTTGCAGTGTTAAGAGTTATCTTGCGCCAAGAGTTATCTTGCAGTGCGCCATCTCAAAGGAACTAGCACGTACGGCGCATGCACCAAAACAGTTTCATTTTTAGTTTCTAAATGGTTTAACTTAGAGAAAATTTACTTTTGCATTAGGAATAATTGTAAAAAAAATGCATTAAATGCATTTTCAGGAACTTTATGGGACAAATGTTTCTTGAACTTATTAAGATTGCACTGAATATGCTTTTTCCTGATCCGACAAATATCATGACACTAGAAGACAATTACTTTAATACTTCTATATTATTTTCGGTATATGCATCATCTGCTCAGATGCATTTTTCTGCGTTTGTTGTCAAAACTTTTCTTTAAAAAATTGCAAAAATTTGTGTTCTCATTTCAGATCGAAGTTCTGTCGGAAGTTGTAGATGCAGTGAATAAAATATATCCTCGAACAGATGTCTATGTTGACGGAGGAGTAAGGACTGGCCAGGATGTGTACAAAGCTATTGCGATGGGAGCTAAGATGGTTTTCGTTGGAAGACCCATAATATGGGGACTAGCAAAAGAGGTAAAATTGCTGCTGATTTTAAACAAATTTAAACCTTGAAAACGAGATAAATAGTATGCGTATTAAGCGTACTCATACTATGTTTACTTTGTGATGCATGAGAATGATCAAGCAAAATAATCTGAAAATATAGCATGCATAAATAATTTTTTTCTTAAATAGTACAGACTGAATAAACATACAAACGAAATATCAGAATTGGACAATATTTATTACATACTTTAGTAAAATGCAAGCAAATTATGATTAAAATTATAATTCAAGTTGTGGTGCAGTGTTTCGATTTGAAGATAATTTTATGCATATACCAGACAAATCATTCTAAAAGCCTGGAAAATTACTGCAATATTGGCCCGTTGTACAGGATTAAGTAACACTGTGTGTTTCCATTTCTGTTTTACCCCACAAATGAAGTTGTAATAATCTAACAGAGCTTGAAATTGTCTTTCACACTTAAGCAGGGTTCAAGCAATTATATTTAAGTGTTAGAGTAGTTGCCACATCAGTAAGATTTAAGTGTAATAAGCAAAACCAACGGGTAATCTTTTAAATTGATAAGGACTTTTTCGAAGTACCCAAGTGATGGCTCGTGGGATGCAGCCAGTACTGCCGGGCTGCATCGTAACTTTCAAAAAATAAGAACAAGTGAGTCTCTTTTCCTGCCAGTTATATTTGGACTAGCAAAAGAGGTAAAACTGTTATTGGTTTTGAACACAAATTTAATATATAAAAAGAGGTTGATCAGACCTCTAAGGTTTTGAAGGTTAATTAGAGCCACTCTGTATTTGCATTTCGTCAATAAATTGAACTTTATGTGCAAAAGTAAATAATGACTCTGGCCTTAAATTATACAAGTGGCAGATAAAATCCGAGACATTTAGACATACATTTACTATTTTATCCATCTTGAGACGCTAAAACTTCTTGTTATTGATTTTTTATTATGTCCTGTTTCGAACCATGCCCTTTTATGTATCAAACAGACTTCAAAAGGGATTTATATATATATATATATCTGTCGACTTGTTGACTGGTGCCAAATGACCAGTGCATAACTTCATTTAAATATGTGACTGAACAAAATGCCTAATAGTCCATTACGCGATCACACTGAATTTTAAATACACTACACAACTGATAACTTCGTCATTTATGGCTTAGTGGTAAAGTCAGTGCATGCTGTAGCCATTTTTTTGAACAAGTAGACATAGTAATTGCTAAAATCCTCCTCTCATTATCAAACTGTCTGCCTAATGATAGTTTTTCAAATTTTTTTCTGTCTATGAACATGCAAGCAGGGAGTTTTTCTTCCTATTCTCAGTGTTTTTTATTCTTAAGAGTTTTTAAAATAATTTTTTAAACCTTAAGTTTTTTTATGAAGCTGAAGGAGGAATTTTTATAAGAAACATAATTTATTGAGTATCCCTGATTTTATTTTTCATATTTGTAGCCTTAAATAACGTTTTTGTCATTTCTGTCATTGTCCATGCCCTTTCTGTACCAAGCGCATCATTTCTGTCACGCCAGCGCTACAGAGAATATTCAAGTAAGAATGTCAAAAACAATTTTTGTTTTCATTCGACATCAAATATAACATTATCGATCAAAAGAAGAAAAATAAGAAAAATCCTTCTATTGAAAAAAGGTGACAGAATTGATGCAAATCACCAATCTTATTTTGTCCGGTTCGTGATAATCGCCCACATACTCCTCCATTTAAAGGGAGGAGAAGAATTAGCTATAAAGCTGAACTATTGCATAATTGTATACTGTAAAATAAAATTAAGAAAAATAAATCCTGACGAACGTACAGATTTTAAAACATTTTCATGATAGGCAGCAAATGGTCAAGAGGGAGAATCATTGTGTCACGTCGGTGGGAATGTGGAGCGAACAGGTTAAAGCAAATAAGAAACTCACTTTTCTACTTTAATCACTATCTTTAAAACATAGATAGGACTTATTTTCATGTACATTACTTCCTTTTTATTTGCATCGGAAAGTGGATAATAAATGTTACGTAAACTAGTTTCGACGGAGGTCATTCTTTGCAAGCAGATGGACGAAGAGAGAGAGAGAGAGATAGACAGGCAAACCAAAGTCTGAAACACTTTCCACCTGAGATGGATAGAGCTAATACAGAAATAAATAAATAAGTAGTATATTTTTTTACAAGACGAGACAAACATTTTTATCATTGCTATAAAGGGATTCTGTGAGGAGAGACAAATATGTATAGCCATTTTGCGAGACGAGACTGGCCAATTTTTTATTCTCTTGTCCATCCCTGTTAATAATGCTTTTAAAACAAGGCTATAAATGATTTCTTTAGTAGAAAGTGCTAGAATGGCATACTTCGGTGCCTTTATGAATATCAAAGTATATGTGTAATGCATTAACATTTCCCATTAAGGTTGTTGTTAAATACATAATTTTCACACTAGAGATAAGACACCAAAATCACAGATAAGCTCAGACCAGCCTCACTCAAAATGGCGGGTTTTCAAATTATAGAGGGCTAAAACAGCTTAAATACCAAATACAGCTTAAATACCAAAAAATCGTTGACTTCCGACAGGAGAAGGTAATCAAATCGTCTGAATCTTTTGTTTATGTACATGTGCAGTGGTAATTTTTTACCACGCAGATCGACTTTGCTGATTCTTTTTTATTGGAAAGGTAAGGTATTGGGTACCTTACAGGTGGTCGTATATTTGGTCTCCTATATTTGGCAAGAAACTGCCAAAACCTACTGTTTATGCAATGGGGATGCTAATTATTGTTTTGTAAACGATTTCAAAAAAAGAAAAGGAAGGGGGGTAACTAATTCGTTGGAATTTTTTATTTAAAATGTAAGTTCAGCAATGACCTGTTTTACTCTGAAAGACAACGCGAAAATTATGTTGGTCGGATGTCATGACAACCCTTGTATTTGGCATGGTGAATACCAATTTTCCTGTTAACATTTGTAGTAACTCTCTCTCTGCTGATTTAATTAAGGGGTTTAATGTTTGTTGAATATTGGCAGTAGGGTATCGGGATATTTGAATCACAGCGATGTCTTTATGGTGAAGTAACTTGAAGTTGATTTTCTTTTTCTTTTAAATCACATTTGTTTACGGCCGCCCAGGTGATGTAGTGGCCTAAGGACCATTCTATCACGCCTCGGGTGCCGGGTTCGATTAACGGCTTGGGCATGGATGTTAACTTGTCCGTCCCTTCATACAGGGTAACGCTGGGTGATCCCATAATAAAATTGCCAGTAATTTGGGCCTTTAAGGCAAACTTCTAGATGAGCAAGTACCCACCCATTGGAAAAAAAAAATTACGATAATTTCTGCATCATCATAAGAATCTACCACTAGAAACGGCGTTTTAAAATGTAAATATAAAGTTGCTTCCATAATGTTGCTTATATTGCCATCGAAATGTGTAGTTTAGCACCAACAGGCTAATGGTTGAGTAATCACTAATTTTTATTTCGTCAATTTATTTACAGCACAATGTAAACGGCCCTTTTATTACAACGAGTACGTATCACTTAAAGAAAGGAAATTATTAGAAGACGTCTGTTTCGCATTTAAAAAACAAAATGAACAAATCTGTTTTGATGCACTCGTACCAAAACAAAATATTAAGAAAAGCTCGTTTCATGAAATAAAACGTTATGTTAGCCAGTAGAAATGCTGATGGGGATTCCCAAAAAGTTCTTAAGATCTTCGAAAGACATCACAGTTGTTTTAAATTACTTTCCTTTTACGTAAATTAAGTGAAACGATTTAAGGTGACTTTTATGTGAAGAAAGCAGCACTGAAAGTTTAGATAAAGTATCAAAACTCTTAGTTAATACTCAAGTCAGCAGAATGTATTAATTAATGCTATAAACTATACGCTGTAGCTCTGAACTATGCATTTTTATTACAGATGAAGTATATTTAATGCTCGTAGGAAATTTTTAAACACTGACAACGCATCAGAGAATAGGATAATGAGATATTTACTGACACTTTATAGAATATGCATGCTTAAGATTTATACCCCGAACAGATCGTAAATGAACACGGTCTTAGTGCTCCCATTTCTATCATCATTTTAAACTGACTTCTGCATGTACCTAAAAGTTACCATATTTTACCGTTATCTGTAATAGTTACCTAATTAATCCTAGTAATGCTATGAAATTTTATTAAATCCCCTTAAATTATTTATTATTCCTTAAAATTAAATTATACTTAAAAACTCCTCTTAAAATTAAATTAATTCAAATCGACTCATAACTAAAAGCAATTTTCTTAGTAATTGCAGCAAAACCTACTTCTGCTTTTATAAAATGTGTAAAACTTTATGTTTGTTTTTATGCTCTAAAACTTCAGATTTTTTTACCTTTTTAAAACAAAGATTTTCTCGATCGGCTCTAAATGTTTCTAAGTAAGCAATGGCTTGTTAACTATTCCTGGGTATGAATCAGTAGCGGATCCAGAAATTATTTTTGGGAGGGGGCTAAACTTTGAAAAAAGCTTATTTCATCCAAACAAAACGTACGATGAAGCAAAATTTTAGTATAAAGTAATGTAAAACTTTTTGGGAGGGGCTAAGTTATAAAAAAAGATCATTTTATCTACTTAAAGTATATAATAAAGCGCAATGTTACCCTTTAGTAATCTTTTTTTTGGGGGGCTGAAGCCCCCTAGCCCCTCCCCTGGATCCGCTACTGGTATGAATAGCAATAAAAGAAAGCCTTAACTTGTGAAGAGATATTGTTACATATTTCTGATTCCCTGGTGTATTTATTTTAACTGTGCAAAAACTGCTATCTTTCTTAAAAGAATACCCTTAACAAAAATTTTTAAGTTTTCAGTATGATTTGTAGTTGAGAGATTGGAGAAACACATCTATAAACGAACTAAAAAAGAAAATAAGAAAATGTGAGTTTCTTAATAATTTTGAGAAAATGTTTAAAAAATTTCGTAAAATTCTAATTTTAGGGAGAAAGTGGTGTAAGAAAAGTAATGAACATCCTCAAAAAAGAATTTGAAGAAACAATGCTGATTTCAGGTAATAAATGAATTTTTAAATAAGTTTTCTCAATGATTGCTATTAAAGCATGATCAATATTTGGTTAGAAGTTTTCTCTTACTTCAATCAGAAATCTCTGTATATAAAGGAAGATGTCCTGACTGACTGACTGACATACGATTATCGCTCAACCAAATATACCGGAGATACAGACTTGAAATTTTGGGAGCTTATATGTTTTGTGCCCAAGGCGTCATTTAAGAAGCGGTTTTTAAATATTCGAACCCAGACGGGAATGGCGACCCAAACCGTTCTTTTCACGTTTTCCTTCATATCTCAGGAAGGAAAAGAGATAGCCGTAAAATGCTTGCTTTAAAATGTGATCAATACAAATGCCTAAAATCAATTTCAGGGTTTTTTGAAATTCGCACCCAAACAGGGATAAGGGTGCCAAAACGTTCTTTAACGTTCTTTTCACAGTTCCCTCAGAGAAAAAAAGACATAGCCGTAAAAGTCTGGATTTAAAGTGTAACTAACAGAAATACCTAAAAGTCATTTTCATGGTTTTTTAGAATTTTCATCCAAACGGGGTTAAGGAGCCAAAACGTTTTTTTTTCACATTTTCCTTCGTATTTCAGAAGAAAAAAGAGATGACGCAAAATTTTTGCTTCAAAACGTAACTAACGGAAATTCCTAAATATCAGTTTCAGGATTTTTAGAATTCGCACACGAACGAGGGTAAGGGGACCAAATGTTCTTTAACGTTTTTTTCACATTTCCTTTTATATCTCAGAAGTAAAATGAGATAGGAGCATTACTGCTTTAAAATGTAACTAGCTGAAATACCTAAAAAATCATTTTCAGGGTTTTTTAGAATTCGCATCCAAACGAAGGTATGAGGCTAAAACGTTCTTTAACGTTCTTTCCCCATTTATCTTCATATCTCAGAGGCTAAAAGAGATATTTACATTTTAAAGCAAGAATTTTCAGGGTCAAGTCATTTTCAGGGTTTTTTAGTATTCGTGTATAAACTGGTGTAAGGGCCCAAAACGTTGTTTTCATATTTGTCTTCATATTTCGAACAAAAATTAAGGCAATCTTAAAAATCGTACATTAAAATGTAAAGAACACAAATTCATAAATGTCCTTTTCAAGATTTTTCGACGTCAAAAATCGACAAAAATCGACCTGAAAAAGAGGTAGTTGATAAAAAAAAAAGGTGTTTTAGGTCTTGAGTGCTGTTAATTTCAGACAAAATTTTTGTCTACCTGGTGGAAGGGCGAATGACTTTTTAAGGGTTGCCAGATAAACGTGAAAAGTCTCGAAGGTTTGCCACTTTTTGGTGATTTATCGCCAAATTTGGCATAAAAAAATTAAGTTCCCGAAATTGGAGCCAGCTTAGCTATATCTTCCACGTTTGTCGAGAAATTGCCTAACTCTACTGTTTATTTAATTGGAATATTGGTGTCTATATTCATGTAAATAAAGATGAAGTATACTTAGAATATGCCTGGCAAGAATTAAAACAGTTTTAGTAGGCGATTTTAATATAGATTTCGATTTTGAAGAAGTATTTTATGGAACAAGAAAGCCAAATAGCCAAATACGACACACTCGCGGATTATGATGCACATTCCAAGCAGTATTTAGAAGGATCAAGTATAGATAAAATATGCCTAATGAATATTGTAAAACAGTTTTTAAGGCGATTAAATCTAAAAATAGGTTTAATATTTATTTATTTATTTTCCATTTGTATTTTTTGGTTTAACAATATCCATTCCGTGCGAAGAACGGGTACTTCAGCTAGTATACTATAAAATTTGTTCTATGAATTTTTTAAATTTAATTTATTTTATTTCTGTATTATAGATTCAGTTCAATATGATCAACATTTTTAATTACTTTTAACGATTTAAAAAAAATAACCATCCGACAGTCTTGGGAACAGTGCAAAAAAGCTAATTTTTTTTTCCCACTCAATTATATTAAATCATACTGTATGTAACGGAAGGATTATTCTGGAACTTAATTCTCCTATTAAACCAATGTTTAACTTGTTTATTTAAAATTTCGTAAAAATACAAGAGAGAGTATTGTTTTTCTGTTCTCAGTATCATCATTGAATCCCTTTACTTCTTTATCCGTGTTTTAATGACCTGTTATTTCTTATTTTAACAGTGTCTGGATTCAATTTAGGATATATGCAGTGTTAAAAATCAAGATTTTGGTTTATTGGGCATACGGTATAAATTTTCTTTTGAATATGGGTAACCTTTACATTTGTGGCAATGAAATTGTATGGGTTAGTATTGTGCTACTCATGGATAGTTTTGGCCGAAATTTTCAAATCGTTAGACTAACAAGCAGGAAAAAATACTCTACTTATTTATAGTAGTATTTTAAGATAGGGGAAGGGAAATTTTTGAGATTTTAAATAAAAATTTTGATAAAACGTGAAAGGTTTAAACGAAATTATTAGTAATACTGAAGAAAAATAGTGTTAAAAGTCATATTCTAGTTAATTTTTATCGGTATCATTTCTTTTTAAAATATAAATAATTAATTATGAGATTGAAAAATTGAATAATACGTATGCATGGATATTATATGAAACTTATATATTCTTTTATTTATTTTTCATTGTAGGTGCTGCAAATCCTTCAAAAATTACCAGATACAATGTAAAACCAGCTGCATCTCATTGTTAAAAGACATTTGTGCATGGTCAATAAGATTTTGCAAATTAAATGCAAATGTTGAAGTATTAAAAATGCATTATAATTGCAAGCTTTAGTTTATTAAAATTTAATGCAATAAATATACTGCTTGGTAGTAATTGTGTGACTTATTTGAGCTTTATCACTGAGGGAAGAAAAGCATGGGCGCCGGCAGCATAGGGCAAGGGGGGGGGGCAATGCCCCCCCTGGATTTTTGTATGCAGTGTTTTCCCTTGCTTTTTTGCTCTTTCCAACATGGTAACCATACGTTGAAGTAGTTTTTGCCCCCCTGGAGTAGTCTTTGCCCCCCCCTGGGAAATATTCTGCCGGCGCCCATGAAGAAAAGAGATATACATATTATGCTTCTGAAATGATTATTTGCTTACAAAAAATGATTGTTTTACGTTATTTGCTCACCAGTATTCGTAATTTGATCTTTACAATACATTATAAATCGTAGTAAAACACGTGAAGCAGAAAAATTCTTTGCAGGAACACACACAAACACATATATATACACATGTTTGTAAATATATATACATAGCGCATGTATATAGCGAATATACATACGTCAAATTTTCAATTTGCACATATATGTAATTTAATTCAGTTTAAAATGCATATCTTTTAAATTTGCTGCAATAATTAAATATTATTACTTGTCGTACGTTTATTTAGATAACAATGTTTTATTGCAAAGAATGGTTAATATTCGTGTGGCTTAAAGTATTTTATGTTGAAGTTATACACTATAAACATTTCGAACTTACAGAAAACGTTGTATTAATATGGGCGATAGTTTTTCAGAAAAGGGAAAAAAAAAACTGAAATTACAAAATTACTATGCATGTATAGTGTTTTACATCTGCTGCAAATTTATATTATTTGTGAGATAGTAGATGCAGTAGACTGCGTTCTGAAGGTCTATGACCTTCTGGCTTTACTTGGATAAATGGCCGTATCTCAGAATTTTATAAAATACTGTACATGGTGTACTAAAAAATTTATTGTGTGGTTTAATTTTAATATATTTGATGATAACCATGCGAAAGCATGTAAATCCAGAAGCATAGTCGTAGAGAATTAAATATTGAGGCTCAAATGATCGATCATTAATAATACATGTGCCGTATTCGAATATTGAAAAGAAAGTTATAAAGTTAGACTTTGGATCTTTGAGCTGATTAACTGTCGTGATTATGTAATACTATCAAAACTTTGGTTAGATTTAATGAAATTGTATAGAAGAACAATTTTTTAAATAATATTTAAATATCGGGAAACCAGGCTTAAAAGAAATTTCAAGCGATTAAATATGCCTCTGACAAAGTCACGTGTTTTCTGTTTATCAAACCGACCAGATATTCTCGGAAGTTGTAGAAAATCTTTCAGTTTATGACAGTTGTATTATAAATTTTACTGTACATCAAAGTTAACGACTGATTAACAAATGGCATATTTACAACATACGTCTTACAACATACGCGGAACAAAGTATTGTAATAATCTTTACTTTTATTGAATATTAAGCACATGAAATAAAATATGCCACTATAAACTAATGCTTTCCTTGACAGGTGTATTTTGAAAGCTGAAGAAATGTTTCTTTAAGAAAGTCAGTTGGGAAATAACAGAGAGGTATATATATATATTGCTTAAAATAGTTGTAAAATATTCTTTACGAAGCTCGATTACGCGAAACTGGCTAACGTATTGATGAGTTGAAAAAAAATCAATAATCAGTTAATAATTACACGTTTTTACGATTAAAATAATGTCACTTAAAAATTTGTCACACTGCAGTAATGTTCACCACTATTTTTCAAATACGGTGATGATTTCATTGCTGATGCTTACGAATTTATCAATGTGTATTTGCTTACAGTCAGATATATGGGAAAAGGTAAAGTATTCTACCGTTTTTTATTTAATAACTAGCTGCGTGCCCGTTTTTCGCAAGGTAGGAAACGAAAATTTTCCTTACATGTGTAATTCGAAATTATTCGTGATGTGGAATTTAAAAAAAAAAGAGCAAAATTATTTGACTCTTAATGTAAAGTTTGTGTCATGAGTACTAACCTGATCATTGCAGTATAATGACTCAAAAAAATACGTCAGTGTCATTCACTATCAAAAAAGTGGAAAGCTTAATGGTTTGCAGAGAACTCCTGGCTTTCAAAATGTCTTATTTCTACATAATACTGTTTTTTAGGCTCAAGTTGTAGCATTAAATACCTAAGACACTACATGAAATGGAGCACCATTTATTTCTTTCCGAACATGTACCATATAAGGAAAGTATTGTAATCATGAAAAAATTCGACTTCATGATTTTGGTGTATTTATACGTTTTGAGGTCTTCTGAATTCATTCATGCTATTTTCAAGAGATGTTTTTAAAATAGCTGCGCACCCGCTCTTCATACGGGAAGAAGGGAATATTTTACTACTAAAATCATATCTGCATTGACAAAACAGAATTTCATTTTTTTAAAAGTTCAAGTAATCTCCTCTGTTAAAATTACTGCGGGATATATTAACGCAAATTAGAATTACTTTTTAGTTGGTTGTAAGACAACCGTTGAAAAAGGATAAACACTTTTAATTTCATGAAATATTTATTAACGTGGTACATTGCGATTTATTCATATTATCTTTACAAATCTAATAATACTACCTATTACGTACATTAATACTATCTATACTCGCTTCTCCCTCTTCAAGGCTCCCTTAAAAGAAACAGCTTAGATTATTTGGCCTCAATGGGATCTTGTGATTCTGTGGCGATTCTTTGCAATTTACGCATCAGCATAAATAATAATCATTTCACATAATGGTTGCCATTAAGGAAACTCTCCATATATATTTAATTTATACACAGTTTTATAAGATTGGCGTATTTAGCGCCGCAAACCATTTCATCTTACTGTGGGGAGAAAATATCCAAGGGGTGCCATTTTAAATATCCATGTATCTAATATAGCGATATCTTTTATATCCTCCATAGTCCTGTCTCCTGAAAAACATCAAACTGTGTAATCTCGAGGAGCTACTTATTCCCATTTTAATTGTAACAGGGCGTTAGAGTTGCAGAGTTTACAAATTTCACGCATTTTTTTAAATTTATGACGTCACTGTTTGACTGCCGTAAAGGATACCCCGGTAGATTGAGGGAGTTAATTTCGATATTTCGCAAAATTGTTTTCAAACGGTATCGTTAAAACTTTGCGTTGGACCTTTATGGAGGAACGTAATTCAACGTTAAAATAAAACTATACTCGCAACCTGCATGCGTATGTTAGGCATCGCCTACGCTAAATTAAATGCCAAAAATAGTAAATAGAAAAATTTTAATATATCGCGCTTTGAAACGAGCTTTGTAACTTTTAAAATGAACATTTCCGCGCCGTGAAAACATTTCAATTTTTAAATAAGCACCGGATTAAAATACCACTTCTAATAATAATAATCGCGAATTCCTTAGTTTATTTCTACAGTAAATTTTAATCAAAATATCGTCTCCCTGTGTTGAAAACAGAGCTGGAATAAATGAGTTAAAATTATGGCGTAATTTTTACGTATCTTAAAGCATTTGATGTCATAGATCCTCACTTGCGAATTGAAATTCTGATATCCCATTTAAAAACTCGATTGGTTGAAAAAAACCTTTTTTTTTAACCTTATCACGCATCTAATTATGTAATGTTTGTGCCAATTTTAGTAAAATATATCAACGTCCTTTTGTGAAATCTTGTAACTTAATTATGTGTCATAGTCCTGTACATGACATGCTTTTGGAGAATGCCAGGAATGTGACACTGTAATATTGTTTTTACATTGTAATATTGTTTTTTACACACTGTAATATTGTTTTTACATTTCTTGATGACGATTTGATACCACACTGAAAGATTTTTGTTTGTTTTCAGAATGTGTGAATACAGGCAGTATTATTTAATACAGCATTAGTGAGGAAAAAGGGAAAAGTTACACAAAATAAATTGCATTTTCAGTTATTATATTTAAGAAAGGTTTATTTTTATGACCTACTATAATACCCACAAACTGCTGGTTGCATAGAAATGTTTAAGCTGAGCTTTTCTTTGTTATGAATATAGCCGAGATTTTTATAACGCAGAAAAAAAAAAACTACAAATGTCCTTAAAAATGCAATAATCGTCGAAAACATCACGCCTTTAAAAAAGTAATAATGAAATATAGATTTGTATTTAAGCTAAACTTTCCTTGAAAATTATAATTTAAATTTGAATTGGGAATAAGGAAACGAATTGAAAACCACAGGAAATAAGAGTTAAAAGGTAGGAATGGGTAAAAATATTAATAAAAAGGGGATAGTAAGATAATAGTAATAATGCTTTTTTGTCATTCTTTTTATTATTTACTTCCTATTTATTTATTTACTTAATTTACTATTTTCTTTTTGTTAATATCTTCTCTTCCCTCCTGGTTCAATTTTTATTCTTTTTGATATTCTATCATTGAACTTCTTCCACAGCGCGATAATTGTTAGTTCCTTCACATTCCTGGCAGTCTGAATGATGGAACATTTTGCAGCTCAAAACGGGTGGATTCTTTGAACCACCGCTGCAAACGTACGTTGAATGTTTTTTTTTATGTATGCGTATTTAATACAAAGTTATTTATTAGTCTAAAAAGTAAGGTTTTTATGGTACATCAGTGATTATTTTCTAAAATCTCTAGATTGTTCATGTTAGTTATGTCAGGAATTTAGTGAATAAAAATTAGGGACAGTAAAACTTAGTAGTAATAATAAAACTGGATAGTGAGGTAGCTTAAAAATAGTTCTAATGAAATAATTTTGCTTTCAAAAAACGTAACCTAAAAATGTTTTAATTTCACATTTAGATAAATCTAAGAAACATAAAAATTAGGTTTGGTAATTCAATTTTTCAGTGTTAAATGCTAATAGACTACGGAAAGCAGCACACACGTTTAATACATCAATATGCATCTGAATGATGATTTACCTTAAATTTGTTTTATGAAAATTAGTATGCCTTCTGCATATCATTAGCATAGTTTTTTTGTAGATATCAGATATAAACGAATTAAATAATTAATTAAATTAATAATGCACAAAGAGAGAGATAGAGATATTCTTATTAAACATAGATTAAATAAATTCAACAGTTATACTCTTTTCTAGATTGGATGCAACGAATACTTTCAGCCTGATAACTGTGACTTTGAAAAGTAAGTGAAATTTATTAATTCAGTAAACTTAGGAAATCAATGATTATTCACTATGCACTGTTTTAAAATATTATACACGCTACTAAAGTATGTGAATCTTTTAATAAATATTCTATTTTGTTAAAAGAAATATAAGCAATTTCACAGTCTAAAAATTCTAGGAAAAGCAAAACAAAAACATTATAATGAGGCAGTAGAAAGATCATTATGTTTTGCACAGTACTTGATCTAAACTAATGTATCACTAGAGTTATTTTCTGTATTAAACGAATGGAAAATCTCTGGGGGCTAACTTCTAACATCATGAGCATTCTAATATTCCTTTGATGTTATTTCAGATAAAATCTATAAACATTTATTTATATATTCTACAAACATTATACAATTCATAAAAACGTGCAAATGTTTACGCGCTAAGAAAATGTTATGCTCTAAAAATTTGAATATCGCTTTGTGAATAGATAGAATGCTTCGCATTTCTCGCACAATTTACAGTACATCCAGTTGACAACAAACAGATGGGACCGGTGCAAATTTTCCATCAAGATTTAGTTTTTAAATAAGCCGCTAGATGACGCCAGGGAGCAAACTAGCTGATGTATCAACACACTATAGATTATACACGAAAGTTTCAGCTCAGTAGCTGCTTTCAAACTGTCAGAAGACGCTATTTTCTGCCTTTTTTTATAGTGAAGAAATGCAGAAGTAACTCAACTTTCAGATTTCTTATTCAAGCATAAAACAATCGTATTAGTATTAAACTTGCTGTTTTTACATTGCTTCTACAAAAAAGGGCTTTATTTCCTCGTGTAATCTGTAATTATGCGTTTCTTTTGAAAATAACTTGCACCGTTACTTGTAGTTTACTTGTAGTGTCAAAGTTCTAATATGGCGACAGTGTAGGCTTTCTAACAGCATATGGGGCACGTATTCCAACACGTATCTTGTTGGAAAATGTTGACTAAATGAGCTAGTGAGTAAGTTAGGGTTAGAATTAAGATTTTTGAGAACGAGAAAGGTCAGATTTGGCATGAATATTATTCGAATAGATAGTATTAGCAATAAGATATCGCAGAGTATCACGTTGGTTAGAAGAGAGTTTACCATTTAGTTAAAAACACATATAAAAGCCTTTAAAACTCCGTTAAAACTTAAAAAGTTAAAAACAACGCACCATTTAGTTCTTTCGGCAGCCTATCCCGCTGCCGTCTTCAGAACTGATGAGTCTCCTAACAGCTTCAGCACATCATACCAGGCTCCATCAATCTGCGCGTGCGTCATGTCGTTGACGACGCCCCCTTATGTAAGTATTTCCAATGCTTCGCGTTTCAAACTGTAATTATGGTTATTGTTATTGGCTATTTTTTTAACGTTAATGAAATCTATATCGATATTTTGTTTTAAGGCAAGGCGAGAGAGGGCAGTACTATGTCTATTAAATTTAATGCCGTTAATGTGTTCCTTTATTCTATCTTTTACTTTCCTTTTTGTGACACCTATGTAGTGGCTGGGAAGGTTAGAGTCTTTATAAACAAAACTTATTTTATAAACACTAGCAGTTTTCAAAGGATTAATTTTATCTTTATTGGAGCGAATTTTTTAAAAAATATTACTATTAGGTTTTATGGGGATTCTGAGATTCTTTTTACGGGCAACGTTAGTAAATTTCTCAGCAAGACCGCAACAGTAAGGAATTGGATGAGTGAACATAGGTTTTGCTTTTTGGGCGTTGTTGATGAAGTTTAATTTTTTCTTTCTTTCTTTAATTAACCAGTTAACGGTATTATTGGGGTAATTAGCATTTTGACATTGTTGTCGTATAAATTGCAATTCTTCTTTGAGTAATTTATTGTTAGAACAGATGTCTAGAGCTCTAATAACATAAGAGCGGATTATCGAAGTTTTATAGTTAGAAGTTGTTTTAGAAGAGAAGCTGACTATTTTATTGTTATTGGTAGGTTTTCGAAAGACAGGGGTTTCTATATTGTATGGAGTGGTTCTTATTATTTTAACGTCAAGAAAGTTTAAAATGTTGTGTTGTTCAACTTCCATAGTAAATTGTATATTTTTATCCAGAGAGTTTATTTCATGAAGTGTATTCTCTAGGCTATTGTTTTCCACTATTGAGAAAATGTCATCAACATATCTAAACCAGTGTTTTTTTTGGGGGTGGAATTTCTTTAAAATTGTTGTTTCAAGATTTCTCATTTTCCACTCCGCTGTCACTCCAGAGATCGGAGAGCCCATGAGTACTCCCTTATTTTGTCTATAAAATTCACTATTAAATTGAAAATATGAATTATTGAGGATAAGAGAAAGTTCATATTTAAGTGTTACAGTTATATCTTTATTGAAGTAGTTTTCTATTCCTTTGCTTATGGCCATTTAACATTTCTGAGGTGCCTCTGCCTCTGTCGAGAGCTCCCGTCTAGTGAGTTTGCTGTGTTACACTTTTTATTGACTCTATAGAAAGTGTTTCCGCTTGCTTTTCGAAGCTGATTTTTAAGTGCTGTGTGTAAATTCTTCAATGCTGTGTCTTAAGGGATTGTGTACGATATCCCTTGCATATTTCCATTGCCCTCTCTATTTCGGAGTGCTTTTTCTTACATTTAATTCAAATTTCATGTCGTTTACTTGAAAATAATATTTACTGTTCATTATGGAATATTGGAAATATATTGTAGCAAAATTACATTCTTCATGAATTATGTGGTTTATATTCACTAGATCACTCTTCGAATGATATCAAAAACTTTTCTGGTCAGTTTTTTTCTTTGAAGTGGGCGGTTTTAATGCTTATTAGAAGTTTTGATTGGGTTTCATTTTCTGTAATGCATTGTAGATCCCTACTACGAGAGTTACATGATAAACATAAAATTGTTGTATTGCAGTGTCGGAAATGAAAAGGCAGATGAACTGGAAAAAAGGAAATGTAATATAGTTCTACTTCCAAACGGCCAGGTTGGTTATAAATCTGTTTTTTCAAGAATCAATGTGACCTTCAAAGCTAAGCAGCAGTCAGAAAAAGAAGAAAGTTACAAGCGATAAATGCTGGGAAGGTAACATCCATAATATCCCAGAAGCAGCGCAGTAGTTGCCTCTCGGCTAGCTACGATGCATGACTGCGTATATGCCCACCTTCACAGATTCAAAATTGTTGGCAGTCCTACCTGCCCCCTCTGCTTCAATAACCGCTTCTCCCAGACAAGTGTTTGTTACAGATATTGGGAGCCTAGAGATCTTCTAAATAGACAGCAGACTTGATCTTGTTTTCACATTTTAACTTTTACCTGTTTTAATTATCTTTGTGATTCCCTTTTGTAGTGCTAATGTATTATCTGTGATCTCAGTTTTGGCTAAACGATGTATGTCCATATTGCTGGCTGCATTGAAAAAAAAAAACTCTTTTAAAGTGACATCGGTAGTAGATTTTATGTTTTAAGCATGTAGATGTTTAATACCCTTTTTTAGATTTTTTCTAGAGGAATTTAATAGCTTAGACTGTATTATACGATTATTCGTATTAAATAGATATATTGCTGCAGAAAACTCTGCTATTCCTGGGTTCGTCTTCCTAAAGTTCAGTTGGTGTAGAAAGTTCTAGAAAGGAACCCACTAGTCAGGATGGAACACACATTTATTCGTTCTAGAACTTCGCTGAACAATAAGCTGTACAAAATTCACAAGGCACTAACGCTCAGTAGCTCGTTTATAACAGTTCACTATTGTACAGAAGCTTTCAGAAATGCTGTATTTCTCACACAAAATAAAAACACTTCCGCAGGCATAAATTCAGTGGAAATATGCAAGGGATATCGTACACAATCCCTTAACCTCCCGACTTAACACAGCTTTCCACACTTCGGGCAATAAAGCGTACTTCGTGTTGGATCACAAATCCCTTTCAACGGACAGGCCTAACAATAATTTTTTCCAGCGAAAAAAGCCATCACTTTTCATTCCCCCCCCCCCCCTGCATCGACACCCCGTGGTGCTTGGTTGGTGATGAGCTGACAATAGCGGTCATCCCCTGAAGCTAATTGCTAGAGTCGTGTGATGATCCCCCCCCCCTCCCTTCCCACCCACAGAATTCCAACACTCTATTGAATCTTCGAAAGACCAGTTTTTTTTTTTTTTTTTTTTTTTTTTTTTTTTTTTTTTTTTTACGATGTAGGAACATGAATATTGTACTTTTTCTCTCTGCTTGTCCTAGAAGAAAGACCGTTTTTAGTGCAGAATAAAATGTATGCATTTTACTAATATATACATTGTACAACAGGACTGTTTGTATATATGCATATTTAAAATAATTTATTCTGTATCAAAAAATATTTTTCATTTTTTGATAGATTATTAATTAAAGATATATTAGTAAAACACATAGAATGCATTTCGAAATAAATTTTATGGTGATTTGATTTATCTATTTCTATTAAATATTCACGGTAATTTTATAAATACCCTTTTAAATTTTTAAACTCTCCACTTTTGCAATTTTTGAAAGTTCCTTGGCAGATTTTCTAAATCAGAGAAATATCGGATCGTCACTTAATTCAAATCAAAGTAAATTGACTCCCAAAATCTGTTTTCTTTCTTTTTAAGTTTCATAATTTTACATTTTTTTAAAACTATGTATAAAACTTCTGATAGTTATACTAAACAATGCAGAGGAAAGCTTCGCTACTTAACACTTTCAGATACATTTTACTTGGGTGAAAATCCTGTGGGTCTTTTACAAATCTCAGGAATAATTTTCACTGCTGAGGAATTGGAAAATCAAAATTTCGCAAAAAAAAGAAAATAATACGTTTGTTTCTTTGTGTTATGAAAAGCCTACACGATGGGCATCTGCCTAGGGGGTGGGGTGCCTTTGGTGGAGGACTTTTTAAGTGATTCTAACGCTCATTCAGGTTATACTTGGAGAAAACCGACCAAAACTTGAGACTGTTAGATTGACAGCAGGCCCAGGCTGGTCAGGTCGGCTGGTCAGCTATTGCAAAGGGCCCCTGACCTAAGGGGAACCCAGCGAGGCCCCACTAATAGATATACTACTTTATAATTAGAGTAATTTGATATACATCAGAATATATATCAAAGTAATTATGATTATTTATTTTTTAGTAATCTTACGCTTCCACACAGTGGCGTAGCGGAGGGCCCGCACGGAACCCGAGGCGCGAGGGCCTCGCCGAAAAATAAGTGGCCCCAACAGCTTTAAAATAGTTACAAGGAGCTTTTAGGTACACAAGCTTTTTTCAAATACAGTCGATCAACATTATAACGAACTTCAAAAGACCAAAAGTTTTGTTCGCTACATCCGAACCGTTAAGAAATACAGTATTAAAATTGCGGGACCGAAATTCTCATTCGTTATATCCGCGAGTTCATTAGTATATACCGGTTTCGCTATAACGTGGTTCGACCGTATTGCTTACCGTAATATTCTATTCAATCCAAATTCATTTTTCAATATCTAGCCGAGGGCCCCCAAACGAGTCAGTCCGGGCCTGACTGATAGCCACATTGTACGGCAGAACTCTGAATCTTCACACTTCAGCCGCCCATCGAAATTCAGTGTCTTATCCACTCCGCCAGTGGGTGGGGAATAAAATAATAAATCATGCGAAGTGCGTAAGTTATAAACACTTTCCGACATACTCATATAGACATATATAATGTATTCGCCTTTAAAAGTTTCATAAAACCTGCCTAAATCTGAGTCATTTGTAAAACAAATTGTCGCCTTTCATCGAATATTTGGAAATTTTCATTTAATAACTTTACATTTAAAATAAAAGTAAAGATACAAAAGAAACTGCACAAAGATCTTAACCCATTAAGCGCCAAAGCTCCCGTTACGGGAACATCTATTATGTATTCTTTTTCTTAAAATATTTTAACGCAATTTACGAAATACACATTTTATATAAACATTTACACCATATAACACACCCTATAGTCTAATATAAAATGTGTCTTCGTAAATTGGTTTAAAATAATTTTAAGAAAAAAATACATAATAAATGTTCCCGTAACGGAACCTTTGGCGCTTAATGGGTTAACAAAGACACTCTTTCATTAGAAAATATATAATATCTCTAATTCAAATCAATGTAACAACAAGGAGGCTAAGAAAGTACTTAAAACTCTGCATACTTAAATATAAAAATCTTCCGAGTTATGAGAGAGTTTAACCATTTATTAAGCCCGTTTTTAATCTGCTCACCATCTCTGAAAAGATGCAATGTATAAGACACTCTATTGTGATCAATGCTGCTTCCGGGCCAGGTCTATTTCAATTCTCAGCTGGACAAGGTTTGTGCTCACACAGTTGTCGGGTAAAGAACCTATGCTTAACCTGTTCACTTTCATCACTGAAAAGACTTACTTTTTAGTCGGACAGACCGTCAAATTTCAGACAGCTGTCGGTTGGAGATGTCGCCATAAATCTCTGAGCTGCGGTCAGAAAAAGGCGGATTTCTCCATTTTGCGGTTTATCATTTAGTACTATAATTTTAGATTTATTTGTTCGTCAACCGAAATACGCCACTTTATAACCTCAAATCAGTCATTGCGTCACCCTTTTCCCACGGGTAATAAAATATCCGTATCTCTCAGGATCTGAAAATGTATGGTGGTCTTTAGAACTCAAAGTAAAGTTGAAGAGTCAAACAGTTTTCAAATGGAATTTTCATTTCAATACTTCATTCTTTAACGAAAAATACTACACTCAAACACGTATCAAATAACAATTTTCAGCATATGTATACCTTTATTAAAATTTCCAGCTGCAAAAACAATTTAAAAAAAAGTATACGTGGTCTAATAATTTTAATACCATTCCACAAGGTACGCATTATTATGTATACGAGTATTTAGTTGTAGATACTTAGTTTGCAATGTCTAGGTTTACTGATGTGAGCACAGAAATAATTCAATAAAATTACTCAAACATTCATTTTAGTTCAAAGTAACAATTTGACATAAATATCATTAATAGTGCTTACAGTCTAAAAAAGTGCTTACTTAAAAATGAACTTAATTCCTCAGTTTCATGGAGGTTTCTTTCTTTCTTTTTTTTCTTTTTTTTCTAAGAAAAGCCTGTCATTCATCTTTTTATTAAAATTTTGAGTAAAGATTACAAATGAAAAATTGTATGAAAAAATTTCGTATATTTTAATTATTATTCCATTTACACTACTGGCCAAAAGTATTGCAAGTTTCAGAAATCTATCCCCTTTCAAGATTAAGCCCCTTCTCCCCGTCAAAATTAAAAATCAATATAATTGATATTTTTTTATGTCAGCATGTTACAGCTGACATAAAATATGTTTGCATGTTTTTTATGTCAGCATGTTACATGTTATGTCAGCAAATAATTACTTCAAAGACACGATAGCATTGAGTTAAAGAATAAAAATAATTATTTAATTTATTGAAAAAATAGCATAAAAAATATATACGTTTTTATAGAAATCATAATCCATTTTCGCTCGTCGGAATAAAATTAAATAAAAAATTAATTTCAAGTTATTCTGCAAAAAGAGGATAATAAATAAATACAATTGAACTCAAGATCATTTATTATGTTGCTGAGCAGCCTTGACTTTGATCACAACAGCCACTCTTTTAGATATGGAATACAGAATGTTTTACAGCACTTCCTTTGGTGTTTCGTGGTGCCAACTTAAATTATTGGTTCCTGAAGCTCTCTCTCTCAATTTTTTTTTTTTTTGGGGGGGGGGATTTTCAGATACATTCTTTCAAATTATACTACACAAATTCTCAAAAATATTTAAATATGGCAAATTTCCGGTCCATTTTTTCTGGGCTTATTCTTGAAACGATATTTAGATTTCTCAAACTTGCAATACTTTTGGCCAGTAGTGTAAGTGTGCTCTAATACTGTAACTTAAAAACTAAAAATATGAGCAATTTTTAATTTGTAATTATTTCTCAAAATTGTAATAAAAAGCTATGTGATAGACTTTTCTTATTCTAATAATTCACTTTACCTAATCACACCGAACTCTTCTTTTCTTTTTTTTTTTTTTTAATATAAGTAATGTAAAATTTGATACGTCTCTCTCTAAAAGGAAATATTAAAAACTGCGGAATTGAGTTACATTTTCAATGATGCTTTTTTTTTATTATTATTGCGAGCATTACTAATGATATTTATTTCAAATTAGTTTTTTTGTACGAAAAGGATTTTCGAGCAATTTTTAAATTTTTAAGTCAAATGTGAAAAATAAGTGCAAGAACTTTGAAAACATTAAGCTGAAATAATAATAATAATAAATATTCAAAAGCAGTTTTCTAACAAATGTACATTAAAATTCGGATAAATTTCTTAATTGTTGCACTCATTAAAACCTAATAAAATCTCAATTCCTGGTTGTAGACATTAATACTCAATTAGAACAATAATGATTTGAAGGTTATTGAAAAGTAAAAGTTTTCACCTTCAAACAATGATTTGTTATTGCATACCAAGAAGTAAATAATTTAATTTTTGTAATTACTATTTTTGTAATTTTAGACTCATTAAATTAGTGAATATTATTAAAACTACTTTTTTACAAGAAAGGAAAAAAATTAGTTTATTTATAAAATATATCGAGGACAATTGTATCAGAGGTAACAAACTGATCAAAAATCTTAAAACACATTTATAAAACTTGCATTACAAATTGCAGAGTTGAATTTAATAGATTCAGATTGAAAATAATTCTGAGTTAAAAAAAAGTGCGAAACAAGTGGGCATCCAAAAGAGCGTAAACAGACGTACATTAGTGTATTGGTGTAGAAATTAATTAATTTTTTATTTTTATTTTTTCACAAAGAAAAGAAATTACTACACATCTGCACTTTTATTACAAAACAAATTTGAGCCCAGTAGTCAATGAGTGAATATCCTCACCTTCCTCTTCTGCAAATTTGAACCCAGCATTTAACTCAAGGATAAGTGAAAATACTAGTGTTTCTATTGGGGGGGGGGGGAGGATTGGGCATTCAGAGTGTGAAACAGTTTAGTATAAAAATGAAACAAAAAATCAAATACTTAAAAAAAATCACTACAACAAAAAGCACCCTTTCGGATGTCCAATCCTTTTTTACATTTTTTATTTCAAGCGCCAATCCCGCCCATCCACCCACTCATATAAAAAAAATAAACCCCTTCAATATCGTGCGCTTTTTTCCGCCCACCACATTCTTATCTCCATAGAATGGCCGAGAGGATAAGACAGTGAAAATTGGTGGATGTGAGATGTGAGGTAGTGTGAAGGTCCAGAGTTTTGGATTACACCGCATTTGCTAATCTAACTGTCTGGAGTTTTGGGCGGTTTTCTCCAAATGCAACATGAATATGTGTTAGAACCCCTTAAAATGTCGTTCGCCAAAGGTATTCTTACTTTATCAGATGGTCCTTGTGCTTAACACAGCAACATAGACCGTAGTAGACCAGCGAGGTTCGAAAATTTCAGAATTAGCACCTTAAAAATGAATATTTTAAATATTTTTGTTTAAATTAATATATATATATATATATAACTAACAAGTAAAACACAAAACATAATATATATATATATATATATATATATATATATATATATATATATATATATATATATGTACATATACACACATATTTTTAATAAGTGGGTCTGCTGTAAGCAGAAGCGCAGCAGCTCAATCAGTTTAGGGGGGGGGAATCGATATGTTTCTATGAATTCTGGAAACTACAAAAAATGGAACTTATTTGAGGTTATTTTCATTTGTGGTTGGGAGGGAGTCTCAGAGATGACTTTTACTAGCCAGAAAAATAAGCTTTCTCTGTAAAGTGATAGAGTGATTGAGAAGGTTTTGAAGTATTTAGATCTTTAACCGCATAGTTTCTTTATGAATGTTAACGTGCATGGGCTATTTCGAGTGCCATGGTAATACATAACACTAAACGTAGACAAAGACACTAAACATGGTAGACGACTGAAATATGGAAGTCCCGTGTTAGGGCCTACCACCCGGCTATCAAACTGTCTGGAATTTTGGTCGGTTTTCTCCAGGTGTGAGGTTAATATAAAGTCTCCCGACCAAGGAATCTCCCTGGACCAGATCTCCCTCGTGTAGGTTTGCCGAAGCTCAAACCAAAACAGACCTCCCTCACATACGGACACACAATTTGTCTGGCTTACGTATGTAAAATTGTTATTTCTGCAAGATTTTTACAGCCTTCAAAATAAAATATGCACCAAAACACTGTTTTTTCCCCCTTAAAAAATATACCTCTAAAATTATTGTAAATATTATGTGGTGGAGGGGAATTGGAAAAGCGCTTTTAAAAGTACTTTTAAAAGCGCTTTTTGTTACTTAAAAGTTTCTATTCCAGACTATCAAGCATTTTAGTGCTAAAATAGAGCAAAAAATTCAATATACCACAAAACCTTTCCCTACAGCAAACGCTAGAAGACAGGGGAAGTTCTTTTCCATAAAAAATGACATCTTTAATATTGTTCGCTTTTTCCACTCTCCTTTCATAATATCTCTAAAATTTCGTACAAACCCTTAATTCCATGTCCACAGCAATTAGGAGACAGACAAGCAGACAAATCGAAATCACAGACGATTCATCATCAACTTCTTAAGAAGGAGTTAAAATGGGATAAAAAGCACTTTCAAGTTTCGATACTCCACAGTTACGTCATTTTTATAAAAATATTCATGTGTCTTCCTCAATAATAATTATTGCCAAGGTGTTTTAAAAATACATTAAATGTATCTTAAACGGAGCTATAAACTTTGTCTTTTGATGTCTATTTCAGTAGTGGAAAATTTTGCAAGTAAAATATAAAAGCAAGCAATTTAAAAAAGAAGAAAGAAATCAACAGATCTGACTAATATGCTTTCTGTATAATTAAACTCTTATTCCCTAATTTTGAATTAATGGATGTACGAATTCCCAGCTATCGTACGCGAAATTTGAAGACAACTTGACAGTAATTGTTGAGGGATCAGAATCCATTCGTCTTCTTTGATAACACTACCAGGGTCCGTCGTGCCAGAGCCATTGAAAAAAACTCCACCGCCGATACTACAGTGGACCCTCAGGCCTGCAGGACACCCCCCTTTGTGGCAGCTAATTGCCTCTCCTTTCTCACGAATTCTCAGAGGGGGAAGGAACAATTTCCGGAGACGGTTTTGCCGGTTTGAGAAACAAAAATAGAAAATGACAAAACACGGCTTGGGCGCTTTTGAAGGAATCTTCAATTAGTGACTATAGTCGGTCTTGTCAATTTGAGAGGCAATCTCGACGAACGGCTTAACACGGGGTTGACAGTGGGAGGGTTAAGGCACAGCAATGAAGAATTTACACACAGCACTTAAAAATCAGCTTCGAAAAGCAAGCGGAAACACAGTTTCTATAGAGTCAATAAAAAGCGTAACACAGCAAACTCACTGGACGGCAGCTCTCCACACTGACTAATGCCTCTGATTTTCTTGTATTTATAGGTGACGCAGAAGCTACAAGAATCTTCCAGAAGAATTTATTTCTCGAAGATTACACATAAAGAGGGAATTTTGATTAAGTCATAGAAGTAAAATGTTAGGCTATTATGCATGGTAATGCAGAAAAACTATCTTCACCAGCCCCATTGGGGAAATCGCGCCAAATGACCAAAATGTCGCCAAGCTTGGCGACTTTTGGAGAAATATTGCAAAATTTGGCGTCAAAAATAAGTCCCCAAAAGTGAAGTTACCGAAGGCCTAGGGCCAATATTTCTCGAGATTTCTAGAAACTGCATACAAATGAATGGGGAAACCGAAAACCTCCGTATCTCCGGTTCTAGTTGACTGAGTTTGATGCAGCAAAAGGCAAAATTTAACTATTTGCAGAGTAGAATACAAATTTTGAACTTTTTTTAAACCTCAGAACAGCGGGTTGCCCAGAAAATTCTTAACATTTCCCTCTTCCCAAGGACTGCACGTCCCGGGCAGTAAAATCCCCAGTTAGTAGGTCACACAAATATCGACAGTGTATAACATTTAACAAGACCTTAACAACATAATTTGAGCAAGTAATCAATAAACACAATAAGCAAATACACACTAATAAATAAATAATGAACATAATAAATAATTAAACACTAATAACTAATAAACATAATAAACAAATACACGTTAATGAAAACCAATATATTACAAATATGTATACTAAATAAGGCGTAAGTGTTGAGTAAAAGAGACTTGAAGAAAGAGGAAGAGAAGACAGGAAAGAAATGAGAGATGAAAGAAAAGATGAATTATGACATAGTGACCATTGTCTAATATTCAAATAACTAATTACAACCGCGGTAAACGGCTAGCCGATCGTAATGAACGATTCTTAGTTTCGAATTAGGTGATTTACGAATCCGCATGATGACGTCGTTCAGTGTGTTTAGGACAGTATAAGGACCATCCCACGGCCATTGCAGCTTGGGAGACAAGCCTTTACGTCGAGTAGGATTCCATAGTCAAACTTTGTCACCTACGTTGAACTCGTGTCCCGTAGCCTTCGTGTCGCGGCGAGTCTTCTTCTTCTCTGTGTTCAGGTTGATTCGCTCCCGAGGAAAATGATGCAAGTCTTCAAACCGTGCACGAAGATTTTCCATGTACTCCTCTGGCGATGAAGGCGTATCTGGAGGGCGGCCAAACACTAGATTCACGGGAAGATGAAGAAAGATCTCTTCCGAATAGCTTCTGGGAAGGTATGAAGTAGGTAGTCTCATGGACGGCACTCCTATAGGCCAGCAGGAAGAGGGGGAATTTCTTGTGCCGGTCCTATTGATTCCTAGATACCAGGAGTGAGATGTTGTTCAAAATAATGCGATTAAACCTCTCCACCATGCTGTCGGATTGTGGGTGTAAAGGCGTAGTCTGAGTTTCGTCTATTCCGAGAAATTGACATAGGCCTTTAAAAAGAGCAGAGAGGTAAAGTTCGTTCGTTGTAAGGAATGAAGTTGCAGAAGAGTTCCATACCTGGAAATCCATTCTTGCACCAGTACCTCTGCTACGGACGTAGCTTCTTGATCGGGAATAGGATACGCTTCGGGCCATTTAGAGAAGTAATCTATGACAACTAGGATGTACTTGTTGCCATCCAAAGTTCGCGGAAGAGGCCCAAAGATGTCGAGGGCAATTCTTTCGAAAGGCTCTCCTACATTATAACGATGTAGTTTTCCACGGCTTCGTTTCTTCGGGCCTTTACAGGCGGCACTGGCGTCACAAGCTTGATACCCCTTTTCGACATCGCATCGAGTCCTAGCCCAGTAGACGCGCTCGTGAATTGTCTACAGGGTCTTCATTATGCCAAAAAGGCTCCCAGTTAAGCCATTATGCAGCTTTTCTAGAACCTTCGTAATCCTCGAACGAGGGAGTACTAACTGTCATCGAAGCGTCTTGCCGTCGTCCGACTTCCATTTACGATACAGGACTTCATTTCTCAGGCGAAGGGAATCCCACAAAGCCCAGTATTCGCTGCCGGACTACATGACGATATATCTTGCCAACTGGGCTTATCGCTATATTTTTCCATTTAATGTCGCTCTCAGGTAGCTGGTCCGTCCGTATATTCTCGTCACTCCAGGTATCTTGAGATGGTGCCGATGATGTAAGGAGACTAAGGAGTCTCAAAGAGGCCCTCTTAAGGTTGCGCGGGGCTTGGCCTAGCGGGTGATAAACGGTAACCCTTGCCTGCTTCCCCACGTTAGGGGAGGCAGTGGCTGGAACCCAGACCAGCGGGGCAGGACGAACCCGACCCGCTGTCCACCCGTCGTCACTACAACAACCGTCGCACCGATGGAAAGATCTCAGGACACCAGATAGCACGAAACTCGCTTCTTTAGGTTTCCTCTGTCAATTGACAGGAAGGAAGTCACAACCACCGTCGGAGGGACTCGCCTTCCATTCTACGTGGTTCACCTGTTAGTTCTCTGCTCCATGCTTGTGCATGGCTTGCAAGAACCCTTTAAGGGTGGAACACCGCGAGAACCGCGGTTTTCCTGAAATACATGCACCACCAGTATTTCGAACTTTATGCACCGCCAATGGGGGACCCGAGGGTCCTTCCCTGAGATACATGCGCCACCAGTATCTCGAACTTTATGCACCACCATTGGGAGGAAGCCTTAAGGCTCCTCCCTGAAATACATGCACCACCAGTATTTCGAACTATGCACCACCAATATAAGATGCCTTCCCCTCCGGCCAACTGGCCGAGCACCTTGGGAGATACATGCACCACCAGTATTCCCCTTAGCAATTCGAAAAGCAAAATACATGCACCACCAGTATTTCACTTTGTTCGATACCTGCACCACCAAGTATCTATTTTCCACCAGCTGTCCCTGGTTTGGGGAAGCGCTCGCTCTTTTCTCTAAGTTGCCCGTTAACTTAGTGAGTCTCCTAGCGCATTGAGGAAGCGGGACAGGGCCTCGCGCCCTTTATCGCTCCGCACGTAGTTATTGAATGTCGAAGCATCCAATTTCGGGCATAACCGATTTCTCAGTTCCTGTAACCCTGGACAGTGGGCCACAATATGCAGACTGTCGGCGGGACTTGTCAGAGGGCAGAAGTTGCAGTTCCTTGTCTCCTTTACGGAGAACCTTCGAAAATAGGCCGGGAAGGGACCATGCTCCGTCACGACCCAGTTCACCTTCCTACTTTTCCAAGTTCTCTTTTCGCTCACCATCGGAAAGATCGAATGCGTAACGCGTCCGACTTCTGCTTCTTCCCACCTTTTCTGCCACAGTTTCCTGGCTTCAATCCTCATGGAGTACTTCACGCTCCTAATAGAACTCTTTACTCTTTCGTCTACTGAAGGTTTCTGTGTTCCACTCTTTGCCAGAGCATCGGCTTCCTCGTTCCCCCAGGTTCCGACATGTGCCTTCACCCAGTGGAAGCGGATCCGCCTATCTCCGATCTCGGAGTGGATTGCTGCAACCATTGCATTTCTGCAATTCAGCCTTGAAAGAGCTTGGAGTGAGGATTGGCTGTCTGTATAGACATCCAAGGTTTCTGTGCTTTGGCAGTGTGGGTCCTGCAGACCTTTCAGGATTGCGACGAGTTCGGCCTGGAATACACTTCCATTGTCCGACAATCTGAAGTGGCCGTCAGAGATTCTCTTCAGGCCACTATACAAAACGTATCCTGATCCCACTTTGCCGTTGAGCTTGGACCCATCCGTGAAGAGCTCTAGTCCCTTCTTCCGTGGGCCCAAGGTGTCTCAGCTGATAAACGGACTTCTACTCGGGTGTGTGCCCCATCGTGGAAGTTCGCCCTCTACTTCGGAGGGTTCTATACTCGTATCTCCGAACTGGATCGACTGACCCTGCTTTCGGAGTTTCGAGATGAGCGCTTCTTTCTCCACCTGCAGGTCTAGCGGTAGGAGGCCCGCAAGGACACAGAGAGCGGCACTCCTTGTTATCGCCAGCAGTATAATTCTTTGCACCTGTATTAGGCGGGTCCGCAACCGCTCTGTTCCTCCGTCCCACCAGGCTCCGCAGGCATAAAGAGCTACACGCTCCATTCCACGTTTATAGAGGCTCTTCAACACAGTCCCGCTAAGTCCGTTGCCGGGCCTTGTTAGGAGTCTCACTACGTATCTCGCCAGTAGATGTGCGACGTGTGCCAAGGAATTCATCTTTTGATTAAGCACCACACCCAGAACCTTCAGCTCTGTCTGAAACTTAACTATGCTACCCCCGAAGCGGATTACTGGGGCAGTGCGGGGAGGCCATACTCGCCCCATTCGACGCAGAGGTCGTACGTGAAGTCCAACCGTTTTGGATGGGCTGAACTCTAGTTTGTGGAGTTCGCTCCATTTCTGAAGGATAGTGAGGGCTTCAGTCGCTTTTCGGCTGCACTGATGCGCGTTGGGAGCATCAATTAGCACAACAAAGTCATCCGCATTTGCCTGCAGATAGACTCCAACAGGAAGTTTGAGCTTAAGGGCCGCATTAGCTACGATGTTCTTAAGCAAGGGACCAGAGTTGGACCCCTGCGGACATCCTCTATTGTAGCTATGGACAATCTCCGATCCTGCTGAACGGTAGACTACCTCTCTGATTGTAAGAAAACTACTCACTATCCTGTACAGATTTTTCGGGCACCCTGTCTGACCCAACAGGTAAAGTATGGAAGGCCACCACACATTATTGAAGGCACTTTTAACGTCTAAGGAAATGAGACAAGTGTCGTTCCCCAGAGCCGCGTTGACCTCGACAGACTTATAAATGGCAGAGATGGCTTCCTCCGCACCCGTCCCCGGCGTGAACCCGAATTGGGTTCTCGCCAGGTGACCACCTTTATGGAGGTGGTGCTGGAGGCGTTCTACCACAAGCCTATCTAAGACTTTGCTCCAGGCAGACAGGAGACAAATCGGTCGATAGCTCGATGGGTCCGAACTGTCTTTTCCTTCCTTGTTAAAAAGAACCAAACTAGCCCTTTTCCATACAGGAGGAAATGTGCCTAGTTCGAGGCACTTGTTAAAGATCTCCAAGAATAGTTCCTTGTTAGCCTCGACGGCCAACTGAACAATTTCTAGAGGTATTCCGTCCAGTCCCGGAGCTTTGCCCTTATTAAGAGCGCCCAGAGCTGCTTCGAGTTCCTTCATGGTGAACGGTGGATCGTCGTCTCCGAGATTCGGCTTTGACGCTCTTATTTCCCTCTGTTCCGGGGTATCATCCTCCGGTGCATCCTGCGGGAAGTGGTGTCTGAGCAGCTTACCTATGGCTTCAGCGTGTGTGTTCGCGGTAGCATCCCCTGTGATGGCACCTAGGAGGAAAGGGTAATTTCGCTTCCCCTTTATCCAACCGTAGTGGGCTTCGAAAGGTTGCCTAGGATCGACTGCATCGAGATACTGTTTCCAGTAGTCCCATTTTGCTCGTCTTACTGCTCTATTAAATAGAGCTTTTTCCTTCCTATAGGCTATTTCCAGAACCTTCCTACAGTCGGAGTCATCGGTGCAGCGTTGGAACCTCCTCCGTTTCGCTGTCACCTTCCTCCGGTGGATCGCTAATTCGAGCGTCCACCATGAATTCACACATCTAGGCCGGTGGTCTCCGCTGCCAGTGGGCCGGCTACTCCGAGCACAACTCGCCCACATGGCCTCTGTCACCTTTTCCACACAGTAGTCGACTCTGTTCTCTCGAACCCAGTCAACAGTATATTCAGAGAGCTTGCGGTCAAGCAGCTGTCTTACTTTGGGAATGTAGAGCTTATTAAGCCTTATTCTCTTAGACTGCTCCAACCTTTCTTCACCAATGTGAAGGGTTGTGACAATTCTAAGATGGTCTGTACCTGACTCGAGGTCGACCAAATGCCATTTCTCTACCTAAATTTCACCCTGTAGGCGGGCTCAGTATAGCATGGAAGACTTTAGGGGGAACTTCCACTATGACGTGGCGTGTGTCCCTCTTTTTGATGGAGTACCTGATGGTACCTTGGCCTCACTTGCCAAGCCCTCCTCTTGGTCCCAAATGGCATCGACAACAGCACGGTCGTCGAGTTCCCATGGAACATCTACCAAGCAAAGTTGGGGGTTTCTGCGGACCGGTTTCCTTACGGTAACCTTATCTTTCAGCTTGTCGCTGGCCGAGATCTGCCTGATTAGAATACCTAGGTCTTCCTACACACATAAAGAGGGACACATAAAGAGGACATAATAGATTACACATAACACATAAGGATTACACATAAAGACACACATAAAGATTACACATAAAGAGGGAATTTTGATAAGTTTTAGTTATAGTCATAGAAGTAAGTTTCGTCATTTAGTTTAAGTCATCATTTAGTTTAAGTCATAGAAGTAAAATGTTAGGCTATTATGCATGGTAATGCAGAAAAACTATCTTCACCAGCCCCATTGGGGAAATCGCGCCAAATGACAAAAATGTCGCCAAGCTTGGCGACTTTTGGAGAAATATTGCACAGCTAAACACATGGGGAACACAGCAAACATGATTGGGGAACACAGCAAACTCACTGGACGGGAGCTCAATCCACACTGAATAGGGCCTCTGACATGCTTGTATTTATATGCGACGCAGAAGCTAAGGAAGCTTCCAGAAGAATGTATTTCTCGAAGATTCTACATAAAGCGGGAATTTTGATTACGTCATAAAAGAGAACTGTTAGGCTATTATGCATGAGAAAAACTATCTTTACCAGCCCCATTGGGAAAATCACGCCAAATGACCAAAATGTCGCCAAGCTTGGGGACTTTCTGAGAAATATCGTCAAGTTTCGCGCCAAAAATAAGTCCCCAAAAATGAAGTTATCGATAGCCTAGGAATAATATTTCTCGAGATTTTTAGAAACTGCATACAAATGATTGGGGAAACCGAAACCTCCGTATCTCCGGTTCTAGTTGACTGAGTTTGATGCAACAAAAGGCAAAATTTAACTATATGAAGAGTAGAATACAAATTTTGAACTATTTAAAACACCAGAATAGCGGGTTACCCCGAAAATTTGTTACAATAGTTTTATACAGTATATGGAATTGTTGGGTAATTTTTTTTTCTTATTTTACATTTCAGAATTCCTTTGCTAACAGTGGATGATTTTTATCGTTGTGGACCAACGAATCTCAACTTAACTGCCAGACAATATTTCTTGGGTGCAGCTGGAGAGAGAATAACGTATAATGAAAATAAGAGAGCCTACAAAAGGTAAAAGGAGTGTGAAAACTACCTGCATGTGGTACTCAGTTGAAGATTTTGCTCGAAAGCTTTAGTACTATGAACTATCTCCTCAGTAACTAAATTTTAGAAAGAAATCATGGATACATTAAAATGTTTGAATGTTGGAAATTGGAAAATATTGTGTCTCTTCTACACTTAAATTTTTTTTTATATTTATCTGCACGTTGCACTGCAATTACTGTAAACTACAGACTAATGTAATTTGCAGCTGCAGCATGCCATGCTCTGCTGCTGTTTCTGACACCTTCTGGCTAATTGCGTGCTAGTACCAAGTCCTCCATAAACGACGCCGATGGTCGAAATTGTGCATCTTCCATTTTGGAGAGCCTTAATAGATTGGCAGTATCGCCGGAGGCTCTTAATTTTGACGAGCGATCAACACCGTATTGGAGGTATCGTTTCAACAAGGAGGACATTGAAAACCCGACTGTTTTCACCATTACGTGACCCTTTAGTTTACATGTAGTTTCATGTCGGTCCAGCCGAGAGAGGTTGTCACCTTCCTACGCGCTTACCCCGGCCGCCGCTGGCTTCAATTTCGAGTATTTAAGAAATCCGAGCTTAAAGAGACTGCACCACTACGGGGCACGTTGTGGTGTAATTACAATAATCTACATCAAAACTACCCGTAAAAGTAACGCTATTTTCTCTGTAGAATGAAAGCAAAGGGTCACGCAATACAAAGGGCTATTATTTTTGTTGGCAACGCAACAGTAGCTTCTTTGCTGTGATTTGTACATATTACTGCAGAGGGAAATAAATGAATAAATAAAAATAAATAAATAAGTATGTATATAATGTATATAAGTATGTATATAATAAGTATGTATATAATAAGTATGTATATAAGTATGTATATAATAAGCATGTATAAATAAATAAGTATGTATGGAGTATAATTGGAATACAGAAGTAATACATTTATAATGTATAATGTTTCACTAATGTAATCTTGAATCCAGATTGAACTCAAAGTTTTATTGGAGTCAAAAAATTTCGAATTAAAACGTTCTGAAACAAATAATACGACAACATAAATTATTATGACATAAAAAAACAGATTTTATTTTGATTTAGCTGTGTTTCTTCCAGGTATTTTACGGTATCGTATCCCTGCAATAGAGGATTCGTAGTTTCAAACCTCAAAGCTATGTCGTGTTATGATGAACGCGATATCGTATCATAAAAGATATAAGACCTTTTATCTAAACATATAAATCGAAATAATGTTTAAAAAGGATTATAAAGTTAATTTGAATTATAATTTTTATTTCATTTATAAGAAGCAGCCTCTAATTTCAAAAGAACTATGTCTTTGCTATGTAGTAATTACCTTCTTGTTTTCCTTGTTGAAGGTTGAGAATCATTCCGAGGTATCTGGTGGATGTGTCAAAAAGCAGTTCAGAAATAAAAACGCTGGGACAGAAAGTTGCATTTCCAATTGGCCTTTCGCCAACTGCTTTACAAAAATACGCCCATCCTGACGGAGAAGTAGCAACATTGAAAGGTAAGAATTGAAGGGCTGTACAAAGTTGTAAGCATCTTCAACTTTTATACGAATTAATTTTATTTTAACATCAGCTTTGTGTTATAGCCATATCAGACATGGGAACTGTTATGATACTCAGTAGCTACGCTACCATCACAATCGAAGAAGCCGCCCAGCATAAAGGATCCTCTCATTTGTGGATGCAGACAATTATTCACAGCAACAGATCATTTATGGTGGATATCGTAACCAGAGCGGAGAGCTCGGGTTTCGAAGCTATCGTCGTCACTGTTGATATGAACCATTCTGGAACGGTGACTTGCAACGGAAGGGCTTCAGAAGATATTGGAGGGTTAGAGTATGTACACTCTGTTATTTAAGTCTCTGCTATCATCTCTGTTGAATGCAAATTCACCTTTTGACATTCCCGCGTTCAAGATATTCGCCTTAAGTTTTAAAACTTATTCTCTTTGTATAGTTTTTTAAATTCATAAACACATTAATTTTAATAGAATTTCGGAGAAATAAACTAATTTGATATGAATTATAGCTAAACAACGCCTTACTTTTGAAAAAGGAAATAAAGCAATAATTTTTGTTGATATGTTTAAGGATTGGGTTTCTCTGTGAAAAAATGGAGAAAAATGAATGTATAAAAAACACTGCATTGTCAGTCTCGGAGCATCTTTGAAAATAGCACAAAAGGCCTTATTTTTACTCCCGAAAAGTATTAACAAGAATTCAACGATGGACAAATTTAACTGGTCAACAACAAAGAGGTGCGCAGAAGGTGCTTTCTAGAGTCTCACATTCTTGAAACTCCAGGTTCAACATGCTCATTCCCAGGGATGCAATGTCGCATAAGTAAAGATTCCAGTTGTGTAAGAAGGTTTGCTTCCCTCACTGATACACGAACGTGCATTCTGGGACTGGTGCGGGGAAGAACAGCTTCCGAAACATAATCCTCACAGTTGTGCTTTTGCAACAATGGGAGTGAATAAATTAAAACTATGTTCAAGAAGGAGAAGGGTAACGCTCACCCTGTCTACCTCTTGAGAAAAAAAGTTTCGAACTGTACAGAATTCAAGTAGTTTTAGCATTATAAAAAATGATGAAATTTGATAAAAACAAACTGATCTAGAGAAAACCTGCTCTGAACACTACGTTAAACGCTATGTTAAAAATAGTTTATAACGTATGCAAGTATGTGCTTTAACCGACAAAAATATAGGCATACTGTCGTTGAGTTCTAACATAATTCTAAGTATATCAAAAATTTTAAAACTTTCGTAAACTTTACAAGTTTTCAACCTGTCATGTTAAGATCCAAAATCTTAGCTTAACACCAAAAAATACTTTATTTTTGTCTGTGATAATATTTTATTCTGTGATAATATTTTATTCGTTATTTTGTCTGTTGTACGAATTTAGTGATGAAATAATTAATCAGAAGTGGAAAAGATTATTTAATCAGCAATATTAAAAAAACACTTTCATTGTCTAGCAGAAATAGTTATTTTTTTCAACTGTTTATTGATATAGGGTAAAAAAGTAATACGAAAATTAAAGATGCATTTTCTGAAATACTGAAATTTGTTATGGTATATGTTTCAGAAAATTCGTTACATTTTTTAAGCAAACGTCGCAACTCAATTTATATCTGGCTGCTTTATAATTTCTAAAATAACCTGCATATAAGTAGCATTTATTAATTTTAGAAGTATTGAAATTAAATCAGAATCTTTGAAGTTCGAACAACATGAAAAATTCAAATGCTACTAAAGAATTTTTTTCGTTCGTAACGTACATAAATGATGCATTTACTTACTGTAAAATAAGGGTATTCAAATAATTACACATTACACATTATATTAGAATTTCTAGCAAATTTGACTTAAACATTGCTTCCACTAAACTTTTATCAAAAATGTAATACAGCTTTAAAATAAATGAGTATTTTAATAATATTCTGTGCTTTTGAATTTTATTTTGTACCTAAAATTTATTTTACTCTGGAAAATGTATGAAAATTTGTTTTCGTACCTAAAAGCTAACATCACTCTAGAAAATGTATGAAAACTTTTCGTCTTTGTGTTACTAATTCTCTATGGAAATAACTTATAATTCACACGCAAAAAAGTGTCTTAGTGATAAAAAAACTGAATTTATTTCGATAAAAAAATCAATATTAATTTGAAAGAGAGAGGGATAGTTAAATTTTTAAAGATGTAGTATGTACAGAAGAAAATACTTTTTTCTTTTTTGAAAATGCTATCGTGAATATGTAAATATTTCAGTAATTCCGGATGAACTTAGTAAAAAATTGTACTTTTTGAGGCGTTACATTTTTTTTCTTCTCTGATCAAAATTCTGTTGCTACGACTACACTACTATAGCCAAACAAACCGTGAAACATTTTTGTACTCATAATTCTCTCTTGGACTTTTCCATTCTCATGTGATTCAGACGTTAATTCCCGGTTGTGAAAAGCTGTGCATACTCAGCCATAATATACAAGATGCCCAAAATTAAACTACCCTATTTTAAAGTTGTCTACAGACGAAACTATTGTTGTGAAAGTTATGAGATTTTGTGGAGGACGTAAAGAGGGTACGGGAATTTGTTTGAATAAATATTTTAAAAAAATACTTCGAATATTCGCCACCAGAGGTAGTCACACGGAATCTGCGCCCAGCCTCAGACCTCAATCCATGCGACTTTTGGATTTTGGGGAGTTTGAAATATTTGTTAGGTCGTGATAATCCAAGAACTTTGCCTGATCTAAAAGACAGCGTATCACAACATGTTCGTAAAATTTCAACGAACACGCTTGGGCCAGCTGTGGAATATGCTTTCTTACGATTCCAGATGGTAGGTGACAATGATGGCCGTCATGTTGAACATTTTTTATTTTAATAATATTTGTAATCCTGTGAGAAAGGAAGAAAATTAAATATATTCACAGACTACAGACGCCAACAAAATGCATTACAAAGGATAAAACCAAAGTAGGATAAGTAAATTAAGAAATAGCATTATTGACAGATGAGAGGTTTAAAATGGCAAGAGTATTACATTTAGAATAGGTAAAGGGAAATCAGAAATACTTATAAATGTGTGATTAACTTCATAAAAAGTAATTGTAAATGTGCGATTAACTGCATCCCACACACATCTTACCGGAAACCAGGTTGAATCAATTTTATCATCAACAGAAATATAAAAGAATCTAGACTAAAACAAGTTTTCCTTTTTTAATTTATTCATCTAATTTTTTTTGTATTTATTCATTATATTGAGAACAAGTGTTACAGAAGAGAGAATCAGTGTTGAGATCAAATCTTGTGTTAAACAACTGAAAAGGGATATATCACTCTATATTATCTGTATGTGTTTTATATTTAAGAGGCAGCTTATAGTGGAAAGTGGTCACATTTGACAGGTTAAAAAACTTAAATTTGGCAGATTATCTGTTCACTATACAGTTTTCGCAGGTGGTCACTTTACAGGATATTTTCCCCATATATTTTTTATGAGTTACAACGAAATTTCATAAAAGTGTTCACTTTAGACAGGTGGTCTCTTTACTAGGTGGTCACTTTAGCAGGTTCCACTGTATATATATATATATATTTTAAAAAAATATACAGATATATATTTTATTATTTTCTTTTATCTTTATTATTATTATTATTTTTATTATTTTGAATTTGAAATAACCAACAACCAACCCCATCCTCACCATCCAATAAACTAATTTGGACATACAGTTTTATTTATTACATATTGGGTATATTATTGATTTTAGAAATCTACCTGGATATTGATATTTGAGAGCTGATTTATATAGGTATGTTAAGTTATTGGCCTTAAAACTATTGGTACATAGAGACTCTATTCTATATTTATGTTTGGAGATTATGTTTCTAAAAATAGATGTGTGCATACATGGAGTAAAATGAGTAAATGCATTACACATGAAAATTAAAATAATCTCTTTTATCAAATATATTGAATGATAGACTCTTATAATCATTAATTTTAAGTTGTAAATCTAAGAAGTTTATTAATCTATTATCATTAGGATTTTTTATCAATTCTAGGGCTGAATTGTAAGCTGTTGGGAAATTGCCAGAATCATTATAATTATTATCAGTGGCTATTGTAATTATGTCATCTATGTACCTATATATCATCTATGTACCTATATAAGAGAATTACTTTAATTTTTTTCATAATTTAATAAATATAGATCAGCTAAGCAACTAGAAATATTACTAGGAAATAGCACTAGGAAATAGCACTAGAAATAGCACTAGGTATTCCTATATATATATATATATATATATATATATATATATATATATATATATAATCTTTTATTTAATTTTTCAATTTCGCGAAATAATTTATCTTCTGCGCTCTGTTCAACTGAGTGCGAGACTACAAATTTTTAAGTTGAGCGGATTTATTTCCAAAATGCGATCGGAAATTTCAACCGCTTTGCTTAAATCTAGATCAAGAAATGCAGCAAAAAATGATTGAATTCTGACTGGTAACCGTTGTAAAAACAATTCCATCATCAGGGTATCTGGTACATTGAGAGTTTCAGCACGGCGTTTCATATTACGTATCTTTTCCGTTGGCTTCCGTGAACCTAATTCCTCGCCTTACAACAAATGCTGAATTTCTTGCTGAGAGCTTTCTCCTGAACGATTTATGACCTCTGCTTTCAATTGAGTGTATGGGTCGTCGCTGTGATGGGGTTTCACCAAGATATCTCGAACTAAAGATGCAATATCTGGAGGTAGATGCGACAAGATAGTTATATTTCGTAATTAATTGAGTAATTGGCGGAGGTTATGTCAACGCAAAAGTGCTTTCACACATAATAAACCACAAGGCAGGATCTGACCGATTAAAATCGGGTATTTTAATCGCATTTATCTCTGTCATTTTGACAGTATTGATTATTTTTCTCAATATAAAAATAAATCTCTCCAAAGAAATAGCACCGTACCTTTAAATTATGTCCCTATCCGGGTCACATTCGGGGTCCCAGTCCGGGTCACCAATGAGATGGCCTGACTCATCAGAAAGATGACAAAGAAAGAATAAAAACAATTTTTTAACTGCGCTAAATACATGCGATAATATCAATTTTATTCACAGCCATTTTTTTATATCTACTAAAAGAACTACTTATTAGACAGAACACAAAATTTTATGTGTGCTGCCACAATATATATATACATATATATATGCGCGCGTGTGTGTAAAGAAAATATATATATGTAATAATTATTATAATTAAAAAAATAGATAAAATAATAACAAAGTCTACATGAAAATAAAATAAACTATCGAATAATTTTATTTAAAATATATCATAGAACTTCTATAAATAGTTATGTTTATACAACTCAAGTACAGTTTTTGTAATATTGCACAGTGTACGGCTTATATCGGGATAAGAATTTTTATACTGAGCTTTTACTAGTATTCAACAATTCTTTTTTTAAAATAATTTTTGGGGTGTAAAATATATATAAAGATACTTTATTGTTTTATCTATTTTTAAAATTTTTGTATATATTTTGTGTGTGTGTGTGTGTGTGCATATATATAATACGTAAAGTTATTATGTATCTGTATTTTTTAACGTTACTTGATGTAACTTTAAATGTATAACAAACATCCTTTGCAGATTGAAAAATTTCCCTGGATATACTTACAGTGAAAACTTCTACGATAAATCTGCGACGTTTAAAGTTATTTCTTGGCTGAAAACCATTACAAAATTACCTATTGTTGCAAAAGGAATTCTGACAGGTAAATACGTTTATGATGAATTAACTATTTTGAACATAAAATTTCATTTTTTTTATTCCATGCATGATTTTGTACATTTCAAGTTTAGATCTAATAGCAGGGCCAATTTCAGCGGTGCGCACACCAGTCCAAATTTAAGGGCATCGAAAATATTAAAAGCAAAGGCTTTGTTAAAAGGGCGGCCAATTTTAATTTGCACATGACCAACGGTCTAGGATAGTTTCTGCGTAGCGGCATTAAATATTAGCTAGACGAACGTGAATTTTTTTCACCTCGAATATTATTCTTATGATTGGATTGATTATCTTTCAAAGCTCAATTGGCTAGTTCTATAATTAACTTGTGCCTGCTGACTGTGTAAATGAATTTAAAAAAATCTTTAATATATATTAGATGTTCTTCGAGATTTTTAAAAAGATCTTTATAAATTTATTTATTTACTCATACTTAATT